>JAKWJA010002301.1:0-20335 GCA_027704765.1 Solanum habrochaites | reverse complement strand
GAAATGAACTAGGAATTCATCAATTCGGATGTTAATTGCACTAGCTCATGTATAACGGTCTTGAAATGCCTCCAAATGGGATGTGGAAAACAGCCTTCTTAAATGGAAGGGAGCTTGAGAGGCAATTACATAGAACAACCTGAGGGTGTTGTAGTTCCTGTAAAGAAAGAAAGTTGTGGAAAACTTATAGCACTTTATTTCCCTAAAACAAGCACCCACAATGGCATGCAAGTTTGATCAAACCATGTTTCAAATGATTTAAGATCAATGAATGTGAAAAAAGTTGGGGGGGGGGGTTTTACCATTAAAGATACTCAATCAGGAAGTTATTTTATGCTTATCTGTGATGATATGCTTATATGAGCCAAGACATTGCTATATAAAAGCTCAAGCGTATGCTTTGCTATGTAAGTTTGATATGAAAGATTTTAGGAGTTGCTGATGTTGGATATTAGGAATTACAATTCTTAAACCCTAACCGGTCTAGCATGGTCTCAAACTCATTATAATTCAAAATATACTTGAAAAAGTCAAATTTAATTGTTTAAAAAAAAGGGGAAAGACATCCAATTGATGTAATCCTTCATCTTGGCAAAGAATAAAAGGTGAAAGTCAGTCTCAATTGGACTATCTTAGCTATTGGTAAGCTATGTATGTCATGAATTGTACACGACCAGACATAGCGTGCCCCTTCAGTAAACTGAGTCGATACACAAGTAATCCTAATCATCATCCTTGGTTGGCATGAAGAGAGTTTTGGGATACTAGATGACCCTCAAACTATGCTTTACATTACAACAGATATCCACCAAAGCACTTTCTTGAAGGAGTATCTGATGGCAAAAATTGGATTACTAGGGTCAAAACGAAACAAAATCCACAAGTGGATACTTTTTTAACTATTGGTGGAGGAGCAATATCTGGAAATATCCAAAAACAGTATAGCTCGCTCTATCATGGGATCTGAATTCTTGCTTTAGACAAGGCAGGTGGAAGAGAGCCTGACTGGCTCCGGAATTTCTAGAAGAATATTCCATTTGGCCCAACCAATGGCCCCTATATGCATACATTGTGATAGTCAGCTGTACACTTAGGAATGGCCTGGAAGCATTAATGATTATACGTCAAATTCTCGTCACATAATACGAAGACATAACTTCTGTGAGACAACTACTCTCTATGGAATTATCACAATTGACTATGTGAAGTCAAAAGATAATGTGTCGTATCACTACCAAAGGCTAAATAGAGAGGGGGTTGAGAATCATTCGACGGGCATTGGGACTATGGCCGAGAACACGTCCATCGTGGCAGTATCAAAAAAAAAAACAACTACCTAGAAGACTGGAGATCCCAAGATCTAGTTCACAGGGATAAAACAAAGTCATTGATTACGGTTCAACATTGTCAAAATTATATTATATATATTAATTATGGTCATTTCCCCCCCCCCTCATGATGAGACAATGTTTTAGTAACATGGATAACGACCCTAATGACTTTTTAACTGAGTCTAAGTTTGATACAGGGAATATCAAATGGTGTACTCTATGTGATAACACATTTAGAAATCACCTATGTAAGTGTGAACGTAGCCGCGTCAAGTGAGAATCGTAAGGCCAGTTCCTTTAGCCCTTACTATCCAAGAGTGTTCACGCTAAACGGAAACAAAACAATGAGAACGAAGAACGTTCAAGGGTTTGATTGGTGTGGACATCATATTGTCTATTAAATAATCAAAGCTCGACGGTTCAAAGATTCAAATCTACCCTTGCCGAGTATATCCGATATATGTTCCCTACGGAAAGTTTAAGGGAAACCTACTTTATCCAGATGCATTAAACCTTTACCTACAAACACACAAGTTTTTTCATGCATATGTTTAACCATAGCCTTCCCCGATTCATGTGGGGGATTGTTGGGGGTTTTAAGCAAGTGTGAATGGGAAAAGAAAAAGATAATATCAAAATTGAGGGAAACTACTTTGGAGGAAAAATGAAAAGTCATTTGCAAGTGTCAAATGAAAAGTTCATTTCTTTGGATTTGATTTGGGATTTGGCAAATGATGTGATGATAATTTTTTTTGGACAAATTTAAATTTCATCAATTTTTGTTAAATCCAAATAAATCCTTTTAATTTATCTCTTATAATAATGCGGGTAAAACGGTAACATTGCGAAAGGTCGTTACTACTTTTCCGAAAAGTCGTTACTTCCTAAAGACACAATTTTTTTTTTTTCGAAATTGTTTATTTTTTCTCCAAAAGACACCTACTTTTCTGGATAAAATGCAAGTAGGGGGGAGAACAACAAGAAATGAAGGGAGAGCAAGTGAAAGAAGGCAGGGGATAGGGGGGGATTGATAGAGGGGTTAGAAAGAAAACGATTGGGAAGGGAAAGAGAGAAGCGAAGAGTGATAGCGCGGCAGAGGGAAGGGGTGGGGGAGGGGCGATAAGAGAAACGGGCGGTGGGAGTGTGAAGCGAGGAACTACATGAGGAGTGAAGATGGAAGATAGGAAGACGATAGGGGGAATGGGGAAAGGGCGGAGGAAAAGGGAAAGAGAAGAGCAAGGGACGATAAGAGGAAAACGATGTACACGGCGGAGATCAGGGTGAAGAGGGGAAAATGGGTGGTGAAGAAGGGCGACAGAGCCGAGAAGGAAGAAGAGATGCGAGTGGTTTTCCCTGAAACCAGATTTTCCTGAACAGACATGTTCCTTGCTGACAAATGGCTATAAAAAGACTACCTTTTTTTATTTTTTAAAACACTGAAAATTTTTCTTTCTTCTTCCTTTCTTTTTCTCTCAAATAAAATCAAATGTTTCGATCGCTGAGTGCTGTGTGACTTTTGTTGTTCTTCAGTTCGTGAAGTTAACGAAGTTTGAGGTACCTACCGCCTATTTCGTTAACAGGTTTAAATTTATACGGCGATAAAAAATTAGAGAGGGGGTAGAGTCGCGAAGATATGGGAAAAATGTAGTTAGGGAAGAGTAAGAGGAAGGTAGTACACGAGAAGGGAGGAAAACGAGAGAAGAGAAGGAGGGGGGGTAACAGGGACGGCTAGTGGGAGAGGAAGGTGTGAGCAGGAGGACAGCAGAAGAAGAATTAGGGGTATTGGTTGGAGTGTCAGGGAAAAGGGGAGTTAGAAGGGCTGTCCTTTATCTGTGGAGAAATTAATCCATAACCTTGGGTACAGTGATGGGATTAAATTTCTTAAGCAACACACATAATTCTTCTTCTGTGGACTCGGATTATTCTTCTATTTTAAATTTTTTCTGCGCTTCTCTTGTTTCTTCTTGTTTCTGTACATTAACTTCATCAATACAGTTATTGTTCAAGAATAACACCTTTTTGCTTTTCTCCTCTAGCTATTTTTATTTCTCAAATATTTTTTATAGCCATAATTGTTTTTGGGCTTTCTACTTTGGACTTCCTAAACAATTCTCTATGTTTTATGGTTTCATCTTTATTGAAATCAACATAGTTAGAGATTTCCTGCTAAATGTCTGCCAAGGATTCAGTAAATTCGGCTGAATTTATCATGTTTTTCAGAGCGTAACTCTGGCGAAAGGCTTACCATATGCTTCTTGTAGATTTTTCCAAAGTTGGTTAAAAGTGGGGGGGTTGGCGGGTAGGCAAAAGATTTTCAAGTTTCAGGCAACATTCTAGATAGATATTTGTATCTTCGAAACATTTTAAGTCTCCAACAGGTGGACCTCAATCTGCTTTTTCTGAGTAAGATTTTTTCTGAAAAGCATCTCAATGTGAGTCCTAACAAGTGGATATATAATAATGGTTTTTTGGCCTCATTGTTGGTTGGATGATTCCTTCAAAGAAGTCCGCCAAGTCAAAAGGTTATCTTTTTTGGTATTAGCATGTTGATTATTTATTCAATTGATTTGCGTCAATTAAAAAGAACACTAATACATCTCTTTTATTGAACTGAATTCAATTTTTTTTCATTTTAATCAAATATTGAATTTTTACTCAGATATGATAGTAGATACATCTTTCGGGACCAGACATGCATCCTTTACTGTTCTAATTTTCCTATAAGATCCATTACTACTTGTAAGGATGGTAACGAAATTTGTAAGAAGTTTAAGCAAAAGAAAATCATTTTCCGGCATGGTTTTGTGTATATTTGTTGTGCAGCAGTGAACTTGTTTTTGTGATGTTTTGTGTTGTATCCTTTAGTGTAAACAATCAGTTCGGACGATGATGGGTACATTATGTTCGGGTGAATCAACAATAGATGGGATACATATGTGGAACATGTTTTCCATCTAGACTGTGGCTCTAGCTACGAGCATTTCATGTTGGTAATGTTTTGAGGAAGCATGAATTTTGGATGCACAATATTTATGTCGTACTGTTTTCAGAATGGATTTGGTTCCACATGCTCTGAAGCTTATAAAAACCTGCACATTTGTTTCTTCTTTGTGCTGACAGTGAAAGAATTTTGGAATGTTGGCATTGGTATTTTGCGTCGCACAACAAAAATAAGTGTAAGAGTTGTTTGAGGATCATATACTAATCAAATGCACAAGGTATAAACTAATTGATGAATTGTACTTTTTTTCCTTATGAGCTATTTGTTTTTTCCTTGAGGTTTACCACTGTCCAGAATGACTAATTTGGTATACCTATCATCTTACAAAAATGTTTTACATCAAGTGCCATTCAAAAAGGATGGTTGTTGTGGATGAACTTACTACTTCGCTCCCCTCCATCATCTTGTTTTGTGTTGATAGTTAACTCGTTTGACATTGAATATCTTATCTGAGTAATACATTCCATATGTGCAAATGTTGTTTTCTTTCTATAATTCTTGTTTATTGCAGGACATAACTATGTACATTTGTTTGTTTTCAAGTTTACTCCCTATAGTTTAGATGATTAGTATTACAAAACTTATCATATAATGTGTAAACAGATAAAGATAATTGTAAACAAATATTGTTTTTCTTGTCGAATCACCAATGGTAAGCCTAATGGAGTTTCCCCCCTTGTTTTCCTTATTAGAGCTTAAATGTATCGAATTAGATAAATATCCTATTTTAAATAAATCCTTGACATGAAAGATTAAAGTTCACTTGTGGTAACATCCTCTTACTCGTATAATTTCTATCTATTATTCTTTCTTTTATTTTTCACAGTTAGATCTATTAAATTCAATGTTTTACAATATGAAATAGTAATCTACGATAATGTGTGCTGCTTTTTTTCCATCATTGGAAAAGTCATTCTTCTTGATCTGATAGGGTGTGCTTTTCTTCTAGTAGGCTTCTCTCTCAGTCTTGATTTTATTTTTATACGCGATGCTCTCCTCGATTCTGGTAATTCGTTTAAAAATCTTCCTTCATATCTGGTAGTGGTGAGACTTCCCCTCCATGTTTAGATTTATGCTTTCTTTTCATTTCACAAGATTTGGATGTATTCGCTCTTTTTATTCTTGTACATATCATTTATGTATTCTGTCCATTGATTACAGCACATAATTAATAGAGCTAACAATATGTGTTATATCATTTTGCCTTGAGAAATACTACTAAGATTTACTTGAGCGTTTCAATAGGGCTTTTATATAGGGATATTGTTGTGATTGTGCTTGTGATTCTTCTTACTAGTCTTGAAGTAAAACCATATGCCTGTTTCAATTGATCAATTGTGAGAAATAACTATGTTGTAGGAAAAACTCTCCGTCTTGAATTAGGTTCCTAATGCATTTACTTTATTCGCGCCGTTCATTATAAATTTGCCGCACTAATGCAAGAGTGGGACTTTTTTGTATGCAGGTGGAAGCATTCCTTAGTTAATTAATAAGCAGATTAATTCCTTTTACTTAGTTAGCTTACCAACTGAGCACTTGGTGGTTGTTCTCACAACTACTTCTAAATCATTTTTAATGCAGATTCTAGTTAGGGTACTCCTCACAGTGGCTGATCATTTTTAGTTTTGAAGATCTTTTTGGAGTGGTGGTGAAATCATGTTTTTGGATTACCATTAGATGCATGTGATATTTCAGTCCTTATTTCTTATCAGAGACTTATGATGTGTTTCATACTTTAAAGTTGTACTAGGTGATCTTTATACTTATGCTACCATGTTTTTGAACATATCTCTTTTGTTGTTCTTTTCTTTTCATTTGTAGCCTGACCACCCTTTTGAGTCTCATTTTAGATGGTTATTTCGGCTTACACATTTTTTTTTTGTTAGGGTCGGTGCGGGGTGTTTAGTTGCCTTCCATCATAACCTCGACTTTTGGATCATGTAACAATGTTTGCAATACATGAGGGACTATTTAAAGAGACGCGAAAACTATTATCTTCCAATACCACCTTTTATTATTGAGAAAGTATCTTGTATGTTTTATTTAAAGTAGAATAAATACGGAAAACCTATCAAACTATATGTTTTATTTTAATTCTTATATCTAACTATTTCTCACTTTCATTAGGATGCAATAGCATCCAATAAAAACGAAATATTAAATGATGAAATAAATGCATGAGAGGTTTAATGGGTTTGTTTTAATTAAGGAAAAAATAAAATAACTCCCAAATTAAAATTAGTAAAACCAAACCAATTCCATATTTATCACCCTTCGTATTAAAAGTCCACGAAGGCACTAACCACCCAACTCAAAAAGGCCTACCTCAAAAAAGGTTTGCTACTTGTGGTAGAGTAATACTACTTAAGGTGGTGACTCCGAGTCTCTCCCATATAATAGCTCAGGCCTTTGTCAGTGTGGAAGAATGATATTGAGAGTTCCATATTTGTAGAAGAAAGTTCTTGTTGGTCTTGGAAATGGATAATGTTGATGGTTTAGGCTAGGCAAATGTTTCATTATTTCTTTTTACATAATTAATAATGTAACTTTGAAGAAATTTGATCGATTGCTATTACAATAGTTGTTCTCGAGTTGGCAAATGGTTTTAAAAATAGGACTCTCCGAGACATTCGAGTCGGCACGAGGAGATTCAATACAAACTTTGAGATAAATACACGAATGTATACCTAACGTTTTAAATATAATGATAAAACATATTCTAAACCCCATTTTCCGCTACAACTTTGTATCTTCCCGCTTAACGTCACATGGGATTTAACATTTTACAGATAACTAGGAAGATTATATTTTCCTTATTACCCATTATCATTTTTTAACAAAGGGGATCAATATAACACATTGTCAATACCCCAATTCACAACTTAATAATATGCTAACTATTGCTACACCTTTTTCGCTAATGGACATTGGTCTTAATTTTAAATATTCTTAATAGGTTGTTAAAAATAAAATACAGCTAAGTTTATTGTTTTCCTTCTAAAATTAGGGTGCAAGTAAATTCAATGATAGTGCTAACGACTAACTGTAATACCAGTGTTAGTTTTCCGTTTTGAGTTACTAGAGCTTTTTATTCTGATAAAAAACTTTTCGACCAAGATTCTAATGGGATTTTGGACTATTCTACATACTCATTTATGAATTTAATTGGTATTTTTTATAAATTCATTTTAGTTGGCTGGTTTAAGGAAAATAATATACCTAATAGTGATTTACTGTTTAACACCTTTTTTAATTGTTCTTATAAATAACTAAGGAGGTAAATATATTTAGAAAATAAGGCTTGAGAAAAGAGACGGCTAGATCAAAATCAATCGTGGGTATTTCCTGCTGGTACGTTTCTTTTGTAAATAACAATCTAATTTTTTTGAAAGAATATTGTACTACATAGCGTCGAATGATTATTTATTTTTAGGATTGCGTTTCTTGGGCGTTATATTACAATTAGAAGGGAAGTTATTGCAAGGTTGAAATTGAAATTTTGGAATTTTGGAACTTTGTAATGACACGTTACCTTATGACAATTTTGAAGAGGGTAAATGTTAGGCCATTATTGGCTATCTGCAGCTAAGCGACTGTTTGACGGTTTATTGTGTTTAGTTTTAGGCATGACTACTCTCTTTCTTCTCTCTCTGCATTCTCTCCTCTCTCCTCTCTCTCTCTATATAAATATATTTATATAATATATTATATATCTACACAGAATATTATATATGTTGTTGCTAGAGAATGAGTTAGAAAATAATTTTTAAAAATTCTTGGTTTGCTTATAAAACATACATGACTATATGGTATGGATTTCTCGGGTGGCGTTTGACCTCCCCACGCGACTGGGTCGCTGTGACCAACCTTGATTTGTTTAAGATTGATTATATGGGACTAACTGTGAGTTTGATAAGTATGATACAACGATGATTAAATCTTGACTTCCATGGGGTGTTAATTATTACATTACTATGTAGATGTAGATAGTCGAAATCTTGCTTTTGTAATTTTACCTGAGTTATTTTTCGATGTAATAAGTCTTTTTTATGTGCTAGGTCTTTGTATAAAGAATTTTTTTATATATATCCAGTGTTATGGAATATACAACTTTTAGGTGTAACTATAATATTCATATAACACATACCTTCAAAGATTCAGTTTACTATGCCGTTGCCCTACGACTTTAACCCGTCTACTCCTTTCCATTTGAAGAAAACTTACTAAACTTGTAATTAGTTTGTATAAAAATTTTAGAATTTGGTTATAGTAATAAGATTGTCTACCGATTGGTTGTTCTAATATTTAAGCATCTTGATACTTTGAAACTTTTACAGGATAATTGAGATAAGGAAGCGCACGGGGAAATAGCTTACTCTTGTACATTTCATTTCTTTGGTGGAGTTATTATCGTGGTTTTATTTATTTTCTCCTTGGATATATAACTATTAATTAGCATGCTTGCATAATCATCTGTGATGATATGGTCAAGTTTTCGAATTACTTAATTTTGGTGTTCTGATTGTATCATAGAATCCGAGAATTCGGAAATTAAAATAATCTTGCACCCCTATCTTAACTACAGTGATGTTTTTGAATAAAAGAAGTCTTGATAAAGGATTGTATTAGGGCTGACTAAAAAATAGTGATACATCCAAATATAATTTAGCAATATGTGACTGATTCTGAGGGTTCCCAACTCTTCGATATGATATATAGATCTAGAGAAGGTCTTGAGAAGATTGAGTTTGCTGTATGAAGGGGACGAGTTTCAAACGTCTTTTCATATGAATTGTAAGGAATTTTGTGAGTCTTATAAACCCATCCTCCGACATGACACCCACCACTATATTGTCTTTTTAGTTTCTTTTCTATGTTTCGACTTATGTGGGTCTGTCTTACCCAAGACTATTGTATTAATGTATGTCATATGGTTTTTGTGATAGACATATTTGTTTATGAAGTATTAGAAAAAGATTCTGCAATTATTTTCTAAAAAAAAAGTGTTTTAAGTTTTCGGCGCATACGTTTTTGGTTTGTAATAAAAATCAAATTGATAATTAGTCAAAGGTCACTACTAAGACTTTCGGCATGTAAAGTAGTGTTGTGTTCTGACTTGAAGGTGCCCTAACTATCTAGGGTTATACGTTTGGGGTCAGGTGATCACGTACCATGATATTCTAGGTATTGAATACACAACAATATACTGGTGTGGAATAATAGATAATCTCTATCTGAGCAACGTTAATTGGTGATATACTACTACTTTAAAAATCGAAATTGAAGTTACAAAAATAACAAAATCGAACAAGGCCTAAAATAACCTTAATTATATATGTGAAATGAATGTACAAAATTAACCTTACATTCCCCCTATTGACCTCCAAAAATTCCCTTTTCATAAATCTTCATCCACCTATTGGCTCCAAAATCCTTTGTCAATAACCACTCTTGGGTTCAAAATTGACCACTTTTTTAATGTTTTAAATTAAATTGTTTGAAAGAAATATTTTTTTAAAATACTTGGCGTTCAACTCTTGCGATACTATTTATAAAAAATTTATTAATAATAATTTATAAACATCAACTCACTACTCACTCATTACTAATTAAACCATCATCCAATTAATAACCATTATATTATCAAAAATCGTTATAATCACTACTAAAAACACGATGAAATTATTAGAGCCTTGAAAATGACCTTCAAAATTATTCGCGTCGCGAATCGAAGCCCAAATTAGGTTGAGCCGCTTATTTAGGAGGAACACTTTCCGTTCAAATTGAATTAAGAAATTTAGTGTATTAAGTAAAAGATGGTAATGCCCAATCCCCGATTTAATTCAATAGCACTTTTTTAAATTTTTATGATTTGTTTTAAGTACCTTTCATATATATATCTATGTGATCAAAAAAAAACATTACCTAATGAGTACATTACATAATTTGAGACGTACGGAATATTATATGAGTAATACATAGTCAGACTTTTTACACACCATTTAAATTGGTGATTTTTTATTTAGGCCACTTGAATGTATGATAATTTACTTATCTATATATTTTTTAGAGTAAAAATCCTATCATGAGATTTATCGTGGACGCGCTTATCAGGGGGTTTTTACCCTGAGTTTTTGTAAGGCGTCGTTCCTGGCGACTCTTGCACCGCGTGAAGTCCGGTGCCTTAGTCTTTGCGGACATGCCGGTTTGCCGCCCTGGCTCGTCCTAGTTCTCTGGACGATGTAATGGTGGATCGCGTCCTGCGGTCTTGGTCGTTTTGAACTTTCGTTTGATGGCAAAATACTTCTGTTTCCTTGGTTTGTGGTTGGTGAGGTTTCCGACTACTCTCGAGATTTTTAGGTGCTTGTTCATCAGCTTCTTTCTCTTCTGGTCGGGTCCCGCTTATTGATATTCTCGGGGGTGGTGTGCTGGGTGGGTGGGTGGTGCTGGCTTTGTGTAGGTCCTGGTTCTTTTCTCTCGTAATTGTTCTCATCGGGCCTCAGAGCCCTTTCGGTGGGGGTTCTGAATGGGGGGGGCCTCCTGTTGTGTTTTTTACTGTTTAGGGAGGTCGTGCGTTGCTATCCTGTGAGTTTGCGTTCGAAGCTGCCTGGGTGGGGTGTGCGAAGCTTACTCTATAAGAGACGTATGGAATTCGTTGCGGTTGAGCAGGGAATTCTTGGGTAATCTGGGCAGGAATGAGCGGGCTTGTTGGTGTTTGTCATGGGGTCGGGGGGTGCACGGTCGGTTTCTACATGAAGTCGGTGCTGGTAGGGTGGGTGGGGTGAGTAGGGGGGCTTGTTTGTCTTATGGGAAGGTTGGTGGGAGTAGAATGGGATGGATAGTGGTGCTAGATGTATGTGTGTTTTCTTTCTGTCGTTTAAGTTTGAGTCGCCCGGCCTCTCTTTCATTTCCTTCTACGGTTTGCTATGGTGATGTTTTTTCCGCGTCTTTGGGGTGTGCAGTGTCAGTGAAGTCTATAATTAGGGTAGTTGGGTACTCTTTTTTGTTTGGTTAGTGATGGTCGGCTCGTAGGCTTTGTGATAAGCGCCTGTCGGGGTTAAATGGTGGTTATTGTTTGAGGATTGCGAGCTGATGCGTCCTTGCTGTGAGGGGGCCCTTTCGCTGGGGCCGGCGATTGACCGGGGGCTTTTTTGGCCGCTTCATGGGTTAAGTCGGTATTCTCTTGTGGTGGATGTGACGGTGTGTTGGTATAGTTATTTCCTTTCTAGCACCATCATTGTTTCTCTGGTCTCGCTAATCCCTGATTCGTCTCTGGGAGTTGGTTTGAGGGTGAACGCGCCTTTAGGTGCTGTAGGAGGGCGTTAGAGGGTGTTAGTGGTGATTGGGAGTTGCAGAAATGGTCGGTGGTGGTGTGGATGGCGGATTAGTGGGTTGTTTGTTAGGGGGAATGTTTTGGTCATGTGATATTCGAAAATTGGAGGAAGAGTATTAGGGTGTAAGTAAGGGTCGTTGTGGGGAGGGGCTAGGGTAGTTGGCGGGTTCGTCTGTGAATAAGGGGAGGGCAGGAGGATGGTCGATCGAGGGTTTGTTGGACCGTGTCTACGGATGGGGTAGTGGGGGTGTGACTCTTGTCCCCCTGAAGGGAGGGGGGTGCGTGGGGTTGTTTGCGGGGGGTCTTGCCTTTGTTCGACAATCACGTCTTTTATCTTCGGGGTTGGGCTGTTAATTGGTCTGGGTCGGAGTGATAGTTGTTGGGGTGTTTCGTGTCGCTTGTGGTGCTGGTCTAATGATTAGGCTGCGGAGTTGGGCCTCTTGTCAGTTGTCACTCTGAAGATCGGATAGGTTTTGGTGTTGCAGCTAGTGGTGCGGATGTGAGCATGGGGGTATGGGGTGTCTCGTTCGTGATGCGGTTGAATACTGTATTGAGTTAGGGCAGCTTCCGTGCTGTGAAGCGCATACGATATGCGTCGCTCGGCTGATGGGTGCGTAGCTGCGCACCTGATGCTAATGAAGTTTGTTCTCACAGGGTTGAAGGCCTTATGATTGCTGCTCCTGTGCAGTAGTTCTCCGGTAATTCGTCAGGTGCGCGATTGAATTCTGGTGTGGTTCTTTGTATGGCGTGTGGGGGGTTGTTCTTAAGTCCTCGGAAACTCAATTGGCAGATAGCTGCGATTAAATAATGTGACGGCTTCATTACTTTATAGAGGATTTAATATTGATGGAGCTTTGTAAGTGAATATTCATTTATAATTTAATTATACTAAAAGTTACAATTATTACATAAAATGTTGTAGCGTTCACGTATTTTACTACAAAATATTAACTAGTTTTAATATTATAAACTCGGGAAAATAAAGTGGTCAATTTTGAACCAAAGGTGGATGACAAGGGTATTATTGTTGTGACCCAATAGGTGGTGAGAAGGTATTTTTGGGGATCCAATAGGTATGTGATGGAGGGTAATTTTTACTGCATTTCCCTAATACTTTATAGGGTTATATATTAGGCAGCTTTCTGAAAATACAACCAATATTGATCGGCTAGTAGTTTTTCTGTTCTAACTTCTGGCATTCTTATTACTTAAGACTTCTATTTAAGATTGACAATTTTTTCCCCATTTCAGGATGTGAAGAATAAAGCATCTAACACTATTACACATGATAGTCTGCGCTAGTATAGTTCAGACCTCTCCTCTCTTGCTTGACTATGTGTTTTATGATATCAATACATGGACTATAGTTGCTCAATGTTTAAAATATAAAATTGTCCAGCGAATAGGGCAATGGGCTGAGTTCTAGGGTTCATAATGTCTTCTAAAATATGATGGTTGGATCGATTATTTGTTGGATTTAGGCCATAGTCCTCGAACTATACTTTATCATATATATAATACTTGGTGTTACACTTTGTTGTATCATGTTTGGGAGGAATTTTACCTTTATTAGTTACAGACTCTATCGTGTTATTGTCAAAACCTAAAATAGAATTATTCTATCTTCTGCTATCTAGCTTTGATTTTTGACACATCCATAGAAAAACAAGAGGGACTAAAAATCTCTATGTTCATAGCCATCATGTTTATATTTTTCATTCATGGGAATATTTTTAAATGTACAATGTACTTATAAAACTTGCTCATGAGGTGGCCAAAAATTATTTGTAAAACATACAAACTCCTAATACTTGTTGTGAATGGTATTACAGTCATCCGAGGAGACATGAGCTAAGAGATGGAATGTCACCGATGAGATCCAAGAATCACCATACTTTTTAATTGTGTTATGCTCAACGTACATATATACAACCAGCTTCTTTGGATTCATTTCTCTTTCGGTGTGATCAAGGTACCTTGGATATGTAATCTCCAACTATTGATATGAACTTGAATTCCATACACTCTTACTTAATGGATACAGTGTCGTGAGTGAGCGATGTGATCAACTGTGATACGCTTCGTTTTCCTCAATTGTCCTCATTTTCATTTTGCCAAAATTATGGATGTGCTTCTTTTTTTCCCCCTATGCAATTCCCGTATTGACTATGACTTATCTACATTCCCCCTTCAGTCACAAAACTCTTATCGTTTCTATATATTTTTTTTATTTATCAGACAAATTGGGTTACATAACATCTGGGATTCCTCACAGTTTAGTGGCGTATACGACTACTATCGCTGTTTGTTTTTCATTTGTTTCACTGCTATTGTCCTTAGGCGGAGTAACCATATTATCCTTTTCAAAACTACTTTCTATAATAATAGTTACATACGCATGTTAACATTCTCCATGGTTGTCATTGATCACAAAGATACCATTAAATAGCTAACCAAGAGGACAAGCTAGTGTAACATCAGGTCATGTGATAATTGCTTAGTTTTTCCTCAAGTAGTGTGTGCAATCTATAGTGACTACATTTACAACTCGTTTTTTCAACAATGTATTGATGCCTGAGAAGATTCGCGATGAGTTTGATTCTTTGGCTACATAAGGTTCCATTCAATTGAACTTTCGGTAAGTTAATTCTGTATTCTTTTTTCCTGATATGAAATAGATGCCAAGTTAACATTCCAAGAATATGAGAAACTATCAAAGTATGTGATGAACATGGCACACTGATTGCACGGATCGTTTCTATGTTCTGTATAGCCAAAAATAAATCGTAATCTCACAAAATGGCTACACACATTTACGCAATTTAGACAATTTATTAGGATGCTTTGACATTTTGTTATCGACTTCACATAGTCACTTATATTTAATTAACGTTCTCCATTCAAAATTTAATGGCAAGAGCTAAAACTTAAAGTTGTGGTGTATTCTTCATCCATGTCATGACTTTAATTTTTGTGTGGTGCGGAAAAGTAAAATAAAAAAAATAAAACGACAGAATGTGGCGTTCACTAAGATATCAAGAGCATTGTGATGGTGAGCTTAAGAACTTGGATAGGACCAACACTTTCAGCTTTGACATGACGTAACTCATTGATCCAACCTTAGTACGTTTTTTTAATTGTGTATCAGTAGCAGGTAAGTTGAACAGCCTGGATAATTATTGAATAATAAACTGTTGTGAAAGGGTCTTATAGTTTTACTTTACACTGATTTTAAAATTGTAATTTTACCATACTTAAATAAACATTCTCTCGTGTGATCAATTTATTAAAAATTAGCTACTCGATACCGGCAATTTGATCACTTTTCACCCATACAACTATTTTTTATTTACTCAAAAATTAGTACTGCTGAATGAGGGAGGAGGTGGGCGACTAGTGAGAGGGAGGGCAGTGGGCTACTGGGATGCGCACGTTATTTTTCGAGGAGGTCTGCCCTTAGTCGGGGCGGCTTCGGGTTTGGGGTTGAGGGGGGGGCTTTGTAGACACACGAACTATTATTTTGGGATGGTGAAATTGAGTAAAGCAATACACATGATGGAACATCATCATGGCAAGCGCTTCGCTGAGTAGGAACCTCTCATGACAGCTCTACTATACAGGGACTGAGTTTAAAGTATTTTAAAACTCATTTTTATAACAAGTAGGTTGTTGAAATCAATTCCTTTTCATATCTACAGTGATGATTTCTTAACTAAGGTATCCCGCATCCCAAGAGTTACAATAGTAAATACAAGCTGCCTCATACAGTGCTGGCAACGGCGTTTATCCCCCCCAAAAACTTTTTACATGATTTTTTTGTGACAAATCATCCTCACCTAATATTGTCTTCTTTCTCTGTTTCACGTACTAGGGTCCTTATGATTGAGCAGGTTCGATAACTGATTTCTCTTTTACTTTTATCAGTCTCTTCTCCTCATCGCTTGTGTCAACTTTAAATTATGCTCCTTTTAATTTTTTCCTACCGTATATTTTTAGTAGAAAACTTTGATTTTTTGATCAACTCTTATCATCTCCCTTTCGTGCTTTGGGCAAGCTACAACAAGTTCCTCATACGTTTGTGTATCCGGCAAGAGACAGAAGGATCGTGAGCCAAGGGGGCAGACGCGCACGATTTGATGTGCATGGGCGCTGCAGGGTGAGAAGGAACAGGCTGATGAGTGGCAAAACACTCAAGTCGTGGAAGCGTTGGTTGACCTCTTGAACAAAAGAATATCGATGTATGATTAAGTTTAACATTGTTTCTTTTCTTGATGTTTTTTGGAGTTTGGTTATCCTTTTCTATATCGTGTCTTCGCTTCTCACGAGGTAACATATGAAGGGGAGGTTTTCAGTCAGTAGACAGGAGAATCTGCACAAAAGTTGCCCCACGGAAGAAGTCCCCCTGGTTAGGCATATATATAGCTATATAGATATATAGCTAGATAGATATATATATATATCTCTCTAGATATATCATATATTATATAGAGAGAGAGAGAGATAGAGTAGATATACATGTACACCATCCATAAAAGTGTAACCGACTACGAGCGGCCCCGTATGATTGCACTTCGTGCAACCCGACAAAGAGAAGGGACTCCCCTTTACTCAATGTAGCGATTAGCAAAACTAGCCTGCCCGTTCATGAAAACGGAGGAGGAGTTGATATGAACAAATTGCGCCCATAATAGAGTAGAAATCTTTAATTTTAGGAATAGTTTAACGATTCTTATGTGAATGCGGCGACGTTTATGAAAGTTTAATGACTTTTTATGTAACGTGGGACTTTCCGAAGGGTTGTAACTTTTTCAAAGAGTTGAGACTCTACACTTTTTTGTTTAAAATACTAAATATATATGAATGTTCTGCCACTTTGAATTATTTTTTAGGGTTTTTTTTCATTATGTGATTACAGTCCGAAGTGATGAAATAAATCTAATTAGGTTCTTTTTAATAAGATAGGTTGGCACATGTAGTCCGGTAACATGGTCGGCGTCTGACACACTGAAAAGAGACTGAAGCGATAACAGTCTAACGCGAGTATTCATGGACTATGGGAGGGCGGGTAGCGGTGGTGGGACCGGGGCGCAAAAGGGGGGAAAAAGTTCACAGCAAGGATGAGTCGCAAAAAGGCGAGGATTCTCTGGCGGTCCAGCCACAAGTGGCTGCGTGCAGAGTATACAAAAAAAGGAGTGGAGTGAAGCCACCAGTGAGTGTCATGAGAGGGACTCGTTGCAATACCCGACAGGCCAAAGACGCGAAGAACGGGGGGGAGGTTGTGGGTGCAATGGAGTATAGAGGGGGGGGCGGGAAGGGCAACATCCAGGTGTAAGGGCGTGCGGCAGGGGAGGGGATGCAGGGGGGGGCTCGAGAGGAGAGGGGGGAAGGGAGAGAACGGAAACAGAAGGAGAGGAAGGGAGTGCAACTACACTGCGCAATGGGGTTTAGGGCCGCCGTAGCGATGGAATGGGGGAAGCGGGACGGGGGGGGAAGACGCACAGAGGAGGCCAGGGGGGGAGCTAGGAAGAAAAACGTCGAGTCGTGGGGGGTCGGGGGAAAATAAATACAGAAGGGGGGGGAAAACAAAGCAAAGTGGGTACAGAGAATAAGTGACAGCGTCGAGTATCGAGGGCTAGAGGCATAAGGATGGGAGACGAGGGACGATAAACTGTCTGGGGGGTTGGGTCACGATTTTGATGTGCAACGGAACAATAAATATTTTGAGAATTAATACACAATCATGCTAGATAGTTGGGTGTCAGACAACAAACAAATTTCCTCATCTTCGTGGGACAAGTTGTAATAGGATTATGGATTTGGCATGCGGAGGCGTACAATACTAAGTCATATGGCTGCATGTTCAGCCTGTGACAAGGAATGTAGAACAGAACCGGATAGTCACTGCGTTTAGTCGCAATGTTTAATAATTGGTCATATCTTGGCTATACTAGTATCGCAAGGGTGAGGCATACAAAGGGACAACTTGTCTTGAAACCCTAACAAATGGCCACATACCTACGAAAACAAAAAAAGACGTTTTCATGCATAAAGATGCACATTAAACAAAAGAGTGGCAAGAGACTTTATCCCACAATTAATTGACATTGTCATTATGATTCAGATGGGTTGATAGGAATACTTACCGAAAACCTTCTTCGTTGGAAAAATATTATTAAGCAATCATGGCATTTTTCTTCTTATTTCTCACTTTGATTGATATTAGGAAGTATGGTGTGTTTGTTTTTTTCTGTATTATATTATGTATGTTGGATATAGTAAGTTCACAAGCAACTCGTTGAAAATTATGCTTTTGACGTATTTTTTTAATCTGTGGTGGGGTAAAACAACTTATTATTGGTTTCACAAGCATCCAGTTGCATGAATGGCTGTCGCGACTAGATTGGGTTCATAATAGCACATTAAAATGTCTTTGTAACTGCATCATATAACCATAAAAATATTTATTGTTCAATTCAATAAGGTGGGGGTGAGGGTGAGTATGAAACCTAAGGATATGTGATGACTATTCTGAGTCGAGGAGGAATATATTTTACAATCTCTATAATTAACCAATTTATGGGGCATAAGGAAGGAGCCGAAAGTCCTTCATTTTAATTGTGTAAACTTAATTTCTTTGCACAGTACGTGAATGTTTTGCCACTTTATTTCGGAGTGTTGTTGGTTCGAGGATGTTGTAATCTTCTTTAATGGTTTGAGTGTATCTTCATGGCTTTTCTTGAAATTTACCTAATTTTCGTTATTACTGTGATGACCACTAATTCCATTGGATTTTTCTTAGACTTCTTTCTTTATCTCTTCAATATAATTCTCTAATTGTGTGCTCTTAATTTGGTTTGTTATAAGAATTAAAAAACAAAATATAGCAACTTTCAAGATTTTCGATTGCCCTTAAATAAATGATCTTTACAATTCAGAGTCGTATATATTTAAGACAAAATCCAAATATTATCGAATGAATAACACTGTGTCATTAAATGATGAAAGCTTCATTGCTGGCACACTATGGTGAGATCACATTCGGTCACTCTATAAATGTCATTAGAGCCTAGTGACACCTTTGGAGTTTTCACAAAATAGACAAAGATGATAATGCCGCTCAAAGTATGCAATGAGATGACAGATAAAAATAAATTGTCCTGATTTTTTTCGAAAAAAAACATAACATTAGTCAACCCTTCACTGCTTAAAAAGAAAATTAAATTTCCAAACTAAAATTCTCTTTTGTTATGTAGTGCTATTTTAAGACAGAACTAGGTGAAACAGTAAATTTGTTTGCCCCAAATCTTTTTTTGTTGATAAAATATGTTAATTGACTCAATTACATGTAACATGGGGTCAATAACTACTTTCATAAAAAAAGAAAATGAGTGAGATCATGTTAGTAAACATTCAACTAAAAATTATTTGCAGTTTTCATTGAAGTTTGAGTGGTGAACTACAAGCAACTGCGACTTTAACATCTCCTATATATTCTTATTTAACCAATTACATCACCTAACACAAATATTTGTTTTATTTGTATTTTGAATGTTATAGGATGTTTATATAAATCTATTTTCAAGAGTATAGAGGTTATTCATCCTCAGTTGTAATCTTTGTTTATATTTAAAACAAGACAAACAGGGTAACAATTACAGACAAATGCTAAACACTATTTTATCCTAGTTTAACGAATATTTATTTTCCGTGGTTTACTAGAACAGTCTTTATAATTTCAGAATCAGGAATAATATTTTCTCAATTTCTTCTTTGAAAGATATTGTTAGTAACTAACTCATGAGAGGTGAACGTAATAGTTCTTCAACAATATTAATTGTATTACACAATAAATATATCTTACTAATTGTTTATAAACCTAATGTGTTTCTACCTCAAAGCAAAGGTTCCTTAATCTATCAATAGGTACTATGGTAATGAATTCATTATGTGTTTCTGAATAAGATGAAATCCTCCAAACATAATAACGAAAACATTATATAGGTATTATAGTTATATAATTTTTTCAGAATGCTGTTCGTTTCTGCACCATAAAAACATTACGGATCGTAATGACACGTATGAAAGGTGTAAGGGATAATGGGGAAAAATCTAAAAACAGTATTTGTGGAGAGAATAGTCATCATTGTATCATATAAGTTATAATTCATTGTTATTTATTTAAATTCGATCCAATTTGACTTTTATATTTTTGCTCGTATTAGTATAACATATATATCTATGACAACAAAATATATCATATAATCCTCTTAGTTCTTGATCGCTTGCAGTACTTGGAAAATTTTTCATTGGATAGAACTAAAATAAATAATGATCTTATTACTAAATAAATAGTTATTGCTGACAACTGGCTATATTTGATCAGATTTACATATTATTGGTCTCTAACAAATACTTAATAACAATTACTTACAAAAACTACAACAACACTATTGTAAAACAAGTATTAAAGACTAACAATTAATATTATAACGATAAACTAATGCACTAAAAATAACATATCAGATTATATAACAACAGATTAAACAATAAAAATAAAAAAATGGAGCCGATGAACAAAACTATATCACTTTTAAAAAATTCTTTTGGATTGGCTCAATATAAATGATCTTGACAAGTGTAGTGTATATATGGAAAATCCAAATATTACCC
>JAKWJA010002300.1:0-36293 GCA_027704765.1 Solanum habrochaites | reverse complement strand
CTCCTTCCCCAGGCCTGAGTTGCTTAGGACGTCCTCTAAACTTAATAACAGACAAGCCCACCCTGGCCCCGTCTAGTACTAGTATTTCATGCGGGTGCATGACTCCTCCATCCAACAGGAGTGATAGAAGTGACGTAAGGTTATATGGTGAGGAAGGAGAAAATGTAGCAAAGTGCCAGGAATTGAAGTAACTGCTAACGCACCACATCAACCTAACCCGCAAGAAGATCAGATTAATAAGGTTCTTACTTATCTTAGAAGCGGCTTATGCTGATCAAGGCCTCAAACACTCTATTCCATTTTAGTTCGTGCACCACGCACCAGCCCTCGTCAGTACCTGGTCACAACAGCAGCTGCTCTGTGGCCCTACACCCCGCGAACGTATATTCTTCGAATTGGGCAAAATTGGCACGTTTCCTCGTTTTACTACCTGTCGCTATAATGCAGGTGATCAGCACTGAACTTTTCATGATATTTCTTGAAATTGAACCCTCCATTCTTTACAGGTGGCTGAATCTGAGGATGCCTATGATTTCAGCTAGTCGATTTGTCATAGAAACTACTACACGCAAGATGAGCATAATAGAACTATTTGGATCGACTTTGTGCCCTATTAACTCCTCAATTTTCAGTGGACGTCCAAAAATGCTAGGTGGCTATCATCATTTGAAGCTTTCCAACCATCACCGCACCACCTATGCAAACCTTGGTCGATGCATTCTTCTGCGCCTTATTCTGGAGACATTCTATACCAGGCGAGCCTCGAACTTTGAGGGCTACCGGACGGACTAGATGAGCTTTTCGCTTAGCCCTACCGTACCCTAAGGCATGATGACTGATCACCTTGCGTATCAGGGTAAGCTTTCGATCCTTTGGACCAGAGCGTTGCACACCTATCCCAATAAGTTCCACCTTTGCTTCAGGACATCACGAGATGATTCTCATTTTGGTGAAAGGGTTGATGGTCGAATTTTCGCGGATTCAATTTCAGCCCTTACATCAGCTGTCTGACGGCAAACATTTTTTTCCAGGGAGTGGTAAAGACTTGTTTAACTGTGAGATGGAGAGGGAGTAGCCTGATGACTTCCCATGAGCATCAAAACACCTCAAGAAAGTTTCTGTAAGGAGTGGCTGAGTTTTAGTGGTTTCAGTACTCAAAGAGGGTGCAAAAAGTTCATGGATGGTATGTCCACTACGACCGTATTCAGTCTTCCTCACTACCCGAGACTGATAAGCTGGGGTCCACCTTCATACTCGGTCACCTTTCTTTAGTTTGGAGGTTATACCCCCCGACTTCCGTCGTATCTCACAAAGACCTATTGCTTGAACCCCGCGAGTTGTTATGGATTGTGGGAAATGGACATATCAAGAGATAGTGTCCAAAACGACGATTTACAGACCCCCAATAGGTGCCAGAGGTAGAAGGCTGGTCAAATAGTGAAGAGTGTCGCGGTAGTCCATTAATGGAGGACTTCGGTGGTGCAAACAGGTAATAGGTGGGCACCCAACCAACCGGGTTGCGCGGGCACCGGCCGTTTCAGCCGACTTGCAGCACAACAGGCTATGCTCCACGTGCATACCGAGGGGATAAGTGGACCCCAGTTTTACATGGCTTTTCCTTCCTGCTCCCTCCCAGGCGGATCATGCCGCTCCCGGGCAGGGCCTGTAATCCCATCGCTGGAGAACCATTCTGATTGTGCTGTTTCAACAGGTAATATTATTGGTTTGATTGCAATGTTATGTATGTTGTTTGATCCTGGCGGTACCACATTTTCACTATGTATCCCACTCGTTTCTTCATGATTGCATACTTCACGCTCCGAAGCGTTTTCCAATTTACATTTGCTATTTGCTTTGATATGCCTGTTCGTGTCTTCTCTACTCCGGGGGATGAGCTCTCGTGATAGTTGAAAAGGTGTAGAGGCCTCTTGTTTTGTGACTTTTATGGGGAGCAATACTCATGTAACTTGTGATCTTTAGAATGTTTCTTTCGATGTAATTCATAGGTATGACTTGGGCTTTCTCCAAACTTTGCAATCTTAGATTGTAATGCAAAAAACTGTGACATTGGCCCAAGCCTGGGCAGATCTGTTAGTGTTTGGAGGGTGACTACACTTCCACTCCAGTTCGTACATCTCTTTTTCTTTGTGCTAAGAGAATGGTTTATTAAAGGGTGGTTTAGCTTTCTTTGCACGACACACCTAAGGGTATATACTACCCAATTACTTTTATTGAGGTTGGTTTCGGTATCCGGTGATTTTCTGATGTGATTTCCTCCAACCTTCCTAGTAGGCCACCAGATAGAGATATTGACTTTGGCATTGATCTGGAGCCGGAGTACTCCGCCCCCTTATCTGCTTCATACTCAACCGTTATTAGGGATGAATTCTCCCCGCTGCGTACTAATGAGAGTCCGCCGTCGGGTACGCTTACAGGCCCTCACCTCTAGCCCAAGAGTTTTGTTAGGATGAAAGGCTTTATTAGGACCCTAATTACGATGGCCCTTTCAAAAAGAACTGCGTAGCTCCGTTTTAATTTGTGACGAAGAGATTGGAGTTTTTTCGGATGTGGCATAGACTTACGGCAACTGAATAAGTAACCTGGTAGAACAAGTATCCGCTCTTTTTCCTCGCACTAGATGATTTGTTCGACCATTTCCGTGCTTTACCTTCTCAAAATCGACTGGAGATCTGATTATCATCAATGAAAATACGAGTAGCAGATGTGCCAAAGACAGCTTTTCGAACACATGTATGGGAATTATGAATTCCGTAGTAATGTCTTTTGGACTTACGAATGCCTCGCTGCTTTTCATGGTCTGAGAACGGGATTTTTAATTAATCCATACTCTTATCATCTTTTGTTATTGTGTTTAATTGATGATATACTGGTATACTCAAAAGGCAGGGAAAAAACATGAGGAGCACTTTGAGAATGGTATTGGAAATGTTGAGGGAGAAAACGCTTTTATGCCAAATTCTCTAATTGTGATTTTGGCTAGTTTGAGTGGTCCTTCTTGTGTGGGGCACGGGGTTTTCTAATGATGGAGTGATTGGGTGTATCCTTCCAAGATTGAAGTTAGTGGAAGAATTGGTAATACTACTAATGTTACCGAGGTAAGGAGCTTCGTTTGTATTAGCTAGCTCACCATCGATTTGCCATGGATTTTCTTCCGTTGCTTCCGACCGACAATTTTTTGCCTAAGCAGAGTGTTTCCATTTGTATGGTCGGACGAATATGAGACAGTTTTCAGCAAACTCAAAGACCTTGTTGACTACTGTACCCCTCTTCCCTGTAGCTGGAAGGTAAATTTCAATTGTTTATTGTGATTGCATCCTATTCCTGGTTTGGGTGTCAGTGCTATGCAAGAGAAGAATGTAATTGATTATGCCTCGAGGCAATTAAAGGTCATGAACGTTCATCCGACCCACTATTTGGAGTGCTGGCAGTAAGTGTTTGCATAACAATGGATACATTAATCTATATGGGGTAAATGTGAATTCTATACGGATCATCGTAGTTTTCCATATGTCTTTACTCAGAAAGATTTGAATTTGAGACAAGAGGAGATGATGGAAACTACTGAAGGACTATGATATCCCTATCTTTTATCATCCGGGAAAGCTAATGTTGTAGTAAGATCCTTTAAGTATAAGGCAGGGAGCATGGGAATCTAAGACCATTTGCCGGGTTCTAGACGCCCATTGGCTAGATAGGTTCAGACTTTGTCTAATGACTTTATGAGGCTAGAGTAATTGAGAAGGAGGATTTTTTGGCCCTGTGTGGATCAAGATCTTCCTTTCTTGATATGATAAAGGAAGCAGTTTACCGATGAGAAACTGATCCAGATCGAGATAAAGGTGGTTTGCGAGGAGAGGATAAGGAAGCAAATCGATAGGAAGGTTGGTTTTTTTAGAATAAGGGAAGGGTATGTGTACCCCGTGTCGATGATTTGATTCAGCCTATTCTTACAGAGGCTCATAGTTTCAAGGTATTTCTCTACATCCCTGGTCAACCAAGATGTATCGTGATCTAAAGCAACATTTTTGGTGGATAGGAGAAAGTGACATTGTGTGATTTTGGTTGCTCATGCCCGAATTGTCAGCAGTAAAGTTACACAGAGGAGGCCCTGGAAGGACACGTCAAGAGGATGTCCCATATCCTGAATGAAGTGGGGAGAGATGTCCCTGGACTTCGTGGTTTCTTCCAAAGACAATGGGTAAGTATGACTCCATTTGGGTAATTGGTTTGAAGAGTAAACTAAGTACTGCTCATTTTCATTCCGGTTAGTGACTTACCAATGCATAGAAGTTATCCTTGACTCCCATCTCAGAACATTTGTTCGATTGCATGGAGTTCCACTTTCCATCATAATACGATAGAGGTACGCAGTTTACTCTAAGTTTTGGAGAACTTGCATGCTGAATTAGGTACTAGTTGGACTTTATACTGCATTCAGCCTCAGACGATGTCAGTCCTTTCGAACAATTCAGTCTGTTGGAAGATATGCTTCGGGCACTTTGTGATAGAATTTGGTCGGTCATTGGGATAACTTATTACCCTAAGAGCCGAGTCTCATATAATAATAGCTATAACTCAGTATTGATATGGACCCATTCTAAGCATTGTATGGAGGAGATGTAGGTCTCCCATTGGTTGGTTTGATGCCTTTGAGGTTTTAGACCTTGGGGTACGGATCTTTTGAGGGATTCCATTAGAGAAAGTGAAAATCCATTCAAAGAAAAGCTTTTAGCAGCTCAGCTCAGAGGAGCAGAAAGAATAGCAGATCGAAAGGTGAGAGACTTAGAGTTCATGGCGGGGTGAACAGGTTTTGCTGAAGTTTTAACCCATGAAGGGTGTGATCGGTTTGGTAAAACGGTAAGTTAAGCCCCAAGGGTATCTTGGGACCATTTGAGTACTAAACGGGTAGGAGAGTAGCTTATGAAGTAAAGTCGTACCTCAAGGACTGTCAGGGGTGCACCCGTATTTCCATGTGTCCTATGCGGAAAAGGTACCATGGGGTGGACTTACATTATTCATCATGGGATTCCAGTTCTTCTTGATGAAATTTGTCTTATGAGAGGAGCCCTGCTGCCATTCTGATAGAGAATTCCGTAAGTTGAGATCAAGGGAGATTGAATCCATCAAAGTTCAATGGAAGAATCGCCCATTGAAAGAGTCCACTTGGGAGAAGGAGGGCTGATATGCAAGAAAAAGACCCGCACCTTTTGCAGATTCAGGTGCTCCTCTTCGCCTTGTTTTCTTCTTGTGATCTTCGATTACGACGAGGGGTAAATTGGTATCTAATTGTCAACGACCTCTTTAGTCGTTTTGAGCAGTATCGTTTATTCAGGTAATACTGTCTAAGTCCGACTGGATCCCACGACCGACCATCATGGTGATGACGGACCGTCGGGGGGTCCTCGTTTCCAAACACTTGAAATCTGAAATTAGGGTACGAGATCGACTCTCTGAACGTCACGACGGAATGGCAATGACAGACCGTCGTGTGCACGACGGACCGTGCACAAACCTTTCAACAGGATTGAGTTTCTGAATCTCTGTGACGACTCTGCAGGACGGGCCCCCGTCATAAGGCCACGATGCCGTCACAACAGGTTTGCGTAACCTGACTGGGTTGGCATTTCTGTTAAATTTTAAAAGGGGCGTTTGTGGACTATTCCTTCTTAATAATTATAATGTTAGTTTTGGTTTAAATGTTTAATACTTCAATTCTTCGGGGTTAAAAAAGATACCTTGAAATAAATAGTAGGTTATTTTTTATCATCTTTATACTTAATTATATGACAATTAGGGTAAAAATAGAAAATGTTTTGAATAAGAAAATACAAAGAACAGAGAGAGAGGGAGAAACGAGCGAGAGAAGAGAAACGAAAGAGGAAAGGCGAAGATTTTGAGGAGTAGCTTGCGTGATCCGAATTCTTCGTTTGAGGTGGTTATGGTTTATTCTATTTTCATAGTGAACTTTAATAGCGAATGATATTTATTGTTAGTATTGTAAAAGTCTCTATATGCTTATTGTGTGCATGCATATGTGATATATATTGCGATGATTAGCATGATGAGGTTGTTGCATCTCAACCTTAAAAACCTCTTTGTTTAATGATGATGTCTTGGCATAAAAGAAGGCTTTGATTAACTAATAGAAGGAGGTTAATGGAGCGTGTGGTCAACGAACGAACTAGTATTAGGGGATCGGAGTGTCCCACGTTCCCGACACCAGGATAGTAGTGGATCGTGCACGTTCCTACAGCAGGATAGTGTAGATCGGGTGTCACTTCCGCACCAAGGATGTATGGATCGGGTTCACGTTCCCGACAGTCCAGGATTAGTAGTGGAATTCGTGTTGTCACTTTCCTACACCAGGATAGTAAGTGGATCAGGTGTCACTTTGCTGACACCAAGATAGTAATGGATCGGCTGTCGGCGTTCTGACACCAGTTATAGTAGTGGTAGGGGTGTCACGTTCCTACACCAGGATAGTAGTGGATCGGAGTGTCACGTTCCGCCGACACCCAGGATAGTAAAGATAAATGAATATTGTAATATAATTATATACTCAATCTAAAGAACCTGTTTCCCAATGAGTATGGTGTGGAGCTTGATTCCTCATAGTGGCTTGTTGTTATGGGCCCCCCCCCCCCCAAGGGTTATGGTAATTTGTTGTCACCTTTAAGAATATAGTTGATTTTAATGTTATTAATCTGAATAATATTGTTTTCTATTTTGAGTTGGCCGATGATGCCTACTCCGTATTTGTGTTTTTTACTGACCCCCTTACATGTTTCTTTTCTTGTTAATTGTGGATTCAACAAACCTGCCAGCGTCTTCACAACTCCAACCACAACCTCTAGCCATTCCTTTATCACGTTCAGATCTTAGGGTGAGCTATTGCTTCTAGCTTGGACTGGCATCTTCTTCTTCATTGTCTTTATGCCTTGAAGTTTCCGTCAATGGGACTATCTTTTATTATTTTAATCTTCCTAGATACTCTTAGATTTAAGTAAGTTGAGGATGGATGTTTTTCCTTTTGTGGTGATGACTTCCTAGGTTTGGGGATAGAAATTGTTAATTTTAGAAGTTATTTAGTTGATTTTTTCGTTAATGAGTTTTAAGTCTTCCGCATTATTTTCTGTTTATTATGGGTTGGAATGTTTGGGATTAGATTGGTTATTTCGCTCATATAGGATAGTACATGTGGGGTGCCACTTCGCGGCTCGTTTTAGGGTCGTGACAGAAAGTATAATGTTGAAAACACTAAGAGATAAGACATTAATTAAATCTTGTATTATTTTTCATTTCACATGTAGTAATGGATGTCATGCTACCCCCTACTTCTAACCCTGTGGAGGTGAGGTTTAAAGAATTGTTTTAGAATACAAACCAAAGTCAATAATATCGAAATAAATATTAACAAAAACTACAATAATAACAAGTCAATATTAATTGATATTATCACCTAAACTGAAGTTAATAAAATTTATAAACTGTGCATAACATAAAACTTGAAGAAATTGCATGATATATCGTGTTATAAATATGTTGTTAATTCGAAACTATATCGAACATCCATAAGACAAATAAAAAAGGGATACACATACACACATACATATTTTACAAAGAAAAGTAAAACCGAAAAAGAACATATCTAGAAAAATGATATGAAAAAAAAAGGGAAAACATTACTTAACCCGAGCACTCCAAATTCAATCACAATATCACCAAATCTGGCATGGAACTATTCCGTCCAATGTATCTCCAAATTTTGATGTTGAATATGTTCCTTTCCATTTCCCCTTGTTGTTCTGAATTAAATAGAACCTAAATTTTTTTTGATGTTGATATGTTCCTTTCTTCCATTTCCTTTATTAGATATCTTCCTTACTATTTCTTGTAAAAAAATGGGTTCATTCCATTTTGTGAATTCCTTTTCAAATTGGGATTTGAATGTTATTATGGTTTTTTTTATTAGTTTTTTTATATTGATATCTAGGGTTCCCTTAATGGTGATGTTTGTTATAGTTCTTATTTTGAACTAATTCCTATAAACGATTTATTATTTAACGAACACGTTTTCCGTAACCCTAGCCATGAAGTGAAAGTGGCATATGATCAGAGTTGCTGGAAATTGATCATGTTTGGTTTAATTGTACATAATTGAATTAGGATATATGCGTGTATCATTGAAAATTTTGTGATGAATTCACGGTACGAGTTTTGAAGAATGCCTTTGAATATATTTGG
Organism: Solanum habrochaites; assembly: GCA_027704765.1. NCBI lineage: Eukaryota > Viridiplantae > Streptophyta > Magnoliopsida > Solanales > Solanaceae > Solanum > Solanum habrochaites. The sequence goes on along the minus strand of JAKWJA010002300.1, from coordinate 28,028 downwards.
TAAGACCTTTATGATTATGAGTTTCCTACTTCAATAATGTTGGTTTATTCCTTGAATGATTATATTTAATTGAGTATGATGATGTGCATAGATTATAAGACGGTGATTATATGTGATAATGATGGGCATGTTAATGAATATGTTTGAAATTGTGAGTCAGGGTAAAGGGTATAATGATAACAAGGTTGAAAGCTAATTTCTCCTTGTGTGCCTTATACTGTTATGACGGGATTTGTTATCTCTCTAATTGAGGAATGTGATGAAAGATCTCACCTATACCTAATGAGATAGAAACGATTAATACAAAGGGTAAAGTGTCCTATGGCTCTAGTATATTTGATATGACCATGAATAAAACTGAATTCTGAGCTAAATATAATAATATGACATGATAAATGCATCTAAGCTAAGTGGATGTAATGACAAATTAATACATGCTGAAACTGACTACTGAATATACGATAAATGGAAAATGCTAAGTCTTACTTTTTAACTGATCTGTGGATTACTATACCGTGATAAAACTACATGATCTAATGTGGAGTCCGATGTATACGCTCCCAATCGAGAGGACCAATTACCCTGACAAAAGGTACAAAAGCATGATGGCGTGATCCCTAAATTGATTGCCCACAAATGGACTTACAACTACTTGGCTAGTAATTCTTGGACACTGGGGGGTACAGGTCTAACCTATCAAAAAAACCCTGTACATTCTATCCCATTGAAGTTTGTAAATTAACTAATTAATGTCTGAGTTCTCTGTAAATCCTGGATAGCGCTAAACTTAACATACAAACTTGATAATACAATAAATTAAGCTAGTAATTATGCATTTATAACTGACTAATGTAATCTCTGAAGTGTCCGAAGTAATGTGACATAGCATGTGTAATTTCAATGAACTAAAAAAAGACAAAGCTAAGATTCTGACAGTTCATGTGATAATATGAGTAAATAACATGATATCTATTTGAATATATATTTGTTATAAATTCTGAAGTTCTACCAAGTTCTAGAATCCCTAGGGTTTAATCACGGTAAGAGAATCAAATACTATGACTGAAAACTAGGGACCCAATGGGTGAAAGGAACCCAATATGAAATCTCCATGCCTTGTTGATGAAATCCATGGAAAATACTTAATTTTTGGGCTGAACTGGTTGAATTCGTGGTGTTCTTGAACTAGGGTTGTTGGTTTTTTTTCCCTCCTCTCTTGCTTCCTAATTTTTTAGGTTTTTATTTTATGATTTGACTTGAATATGTTTTAATCATGTTTCAAGGCTTAAACTGACTAAAATATGATGATTTAGGGTCAAAACGACGTAATTTAGGGTTTAAACGGAGTGGGAAAGGTCAAAAAGACCTCTGGGAAAGTTGTTGTCGGGCAAAATGACGGCCAGGACTGACGGTCCATCGTCTGCCCGATGCCCCGTCGTTGGGTCCGTCGTCAGGGCCTGTTCGACTCGCCTTTACTAAAATAGGCATAAAATTTTATTCGAAAGTCTGATTTTAGCAAGGTCGGTGGCTATGGAAAGATAATTCAATTATCTATTTGTGGGTAGGTCATGGGACACCTAATTCATTTTGTGCTAACAGTTATATCATTTGAAGTTGACCAAACTACATTTCCCCTTAACTGCCTGCAAATATTCCACCTACGGACAATGTCGATAATCCGTAGCTCTTGTAAGGAGTAGGTGAATGGGGGTATCGATCGAAGGTCACGGACTACGGACCGTCGTCTTACCTATAGACCGTCGATCAAGAATTAGCCAATTTTTCCTTGTTTAATTTTTGGTATTTTCTGATCCCATCAACGGTTGTGCATGATAGACCGTCGTCTGTAATATGGACTGTCGATGCCACTGTTGGTTTCACCTGCAGATTTTTTGAAAAAACTTGTTTTTGGTCTATTTTGGCAATGTGGTTTTACAATTTGTTTTCATTGGGTGATTTTAAATCTGGTTGTAAGTGGTGACTTTGATCTTAGTATATGTTGATTACTATTGAATGTTATTGGAAAGACATGTTTCTTTTCAGTCAAAACAGAAAATATACAATTTTATCAGTGTATTACTTGTGCCATTAGTTGTATGACAGCCTTGTATTGCCTTTTTTGTAATTTTTTTATTAGATCAAAGTTAATCAATTTCTAACAGTGGTTCCTTTGTAACCTGTTAAGTTGCATGGTTGTTGTGAATTAAATCCCCTTTGATTATATCTTCCATGTTCTAACAACATAGCAAAAATTTAAGCGGGATATGTTTTATTTCTCCGTGATCTAAAAATAAAAATTTTATAGGTAGAAAAGTCATACAGGCATCTATATATATATATGTTACAAATGTTAGTATCAAGTTACAAGATATTTTAAAGTCAGAATATATTTAGTAATACTTTAAAAAGATCCGAGTTCTTTCCCAACAAATCTGAAAAATATGTGAAATATATGAAATTCGTTTAAACAATCATCGTATTACCAAATACATCTTATTTTTCAATATTATTGAATAAACATTTTTTCATTTGTCCCTACATAAATTAAATCTTACGGCTGAGTGATAAATTTAATTTGAACAACACTATTACCTTAATTCTTTAGTAAGAACATTTATAGATAAATATTCTTACTTATTACTACTTTTGCAAATACAACTACGTTGGCACTATATTGTGAGTCCAGCGTGTGTTGACATTTTTTCAAGATATCCAGTAGGCCAATAAGTGGTAAAAAATTTTTATAAAAATGTTCAGCAGGGGTAATAGGACTTAGTACAAAATAAGTGTGTTCTCTGAGATTCAAGCATAGGTTTTGAGGGAAGTAATCATGCATTTTCCCAACATATATAACAAAAATAGTTCTAAAAATAAAATAGCAGTTGTGTTCTTTTTCACATGTTCATATGACTACTGAACATTATAACATAAAATACATGTGCAAAAATATCATTTGGATAGATGGTGGACCAGACCATATGCACACATTCGTCTATAAGGTAATATTTTGAGATACCTGCGATTACAATGCATTGAACCTTAGCAAATTGAAATTAAATATATTCATTTACAATAAACAGTTTTTCATTGAACCCTTTTCATATTCCCGTGAATAAGAGAATATATATGATCCCATTGGAACATTCACTACCTGTGTGTCGTTTTGAGCAGTAAAGTTTATGATTTGTGGTAATAATTGGCTGGGGTCGACGGATCCCACGACGTACCGTCATGGTCGCGACGGCCATCGAGGTGTCTCGTCCAAAAAAGTTCGATTCTGAAAAATTTGAGTTCTGATAATCGAACCCTCTGAACCGTCCACGACGAAATGGCAACGGACCCGTCGTTTGGCAACTACGGAACCTTCACAAATCTTTCCCCAGACTTGTTTTTCTGAACTCTTGAACTTTGACGACTTCAGTATGACGGACCGTCACAGGCTGGTAACCCTGGCTGGTTCCGGATTTCTGTTAAAAGTTTTTAATGTGCGTTGTGGCTATTCATGCTTATAATTATAAAGTTAGTGGATTAATGGTTAATATTCAATTTCGTTAGGGTTCAAGGATATAACCTTGAAATAAAAAGTGGGTTATTTTTGTATCATCTTTTATACTTATTATTGACAATAGGTTAAAAGAAAAGGGTTTTGAATAAGAAATAGAAAGAATAGGGAGAAAAAGAGAGAGAAACGAGAGAGAGAGAAGAACCAATAAGACGAAGGATTTGAGAATAGATTGTTCGACTCACGATTCTTCGGGAAAGTAAGTTTATGGTTTATAGCTATTTTCAAAGTAAACTCTTAAACTCGAATGATATGGTATTAGGTAGTAGTGTAAGTCTCTATATACTTAATTGTAATGCTTGCATGATGTGATTATGTAATGATAATGGGTTGGTAAATGAGGTTGTGAATCTGAAACCTAAACCCCTTTGTTTAATGATGATGCCTTGGTATAAAAGAAGGCTTATGAACTAAAAGATGAGTTAGTGGGATCGGGTGTCACGTTCCGACATCCAGAATATAGTAGTGGATCGGGTGTCACCGTCGACCCAGGTAGTAGTATGGATCGGGTGTCCACATTCCACCACCAAGATAGTAGTAGTGGATCGGTGTCACGTTCCTGCACCAGGATATAAGGATCGGAGTGTCACTTTCCGACACAAGATAGTAAAAGAGTGAAATCTTGAAGGCATGTTAATATATCAGATTAAAGAACCTATTTCCCCAATTATAGGGGGTGGAGGCCATGAGTCCCTCATATTGTGTTTGGGTGGTGGCCAATAGTTTATGGTACTTGTTTGGGGGGGGGTTTTGTTTTATCTTTTTAGTAGGTAGTCGATTTTTATGTTTTTATGATATATATTCTTTCTATTTTGAGTGCCGATGATACCTACTCAGTACTTGTGTGTTGTACTACCCCCTATTGTAGTTTTCTTTCTTGTTATTTGTGGAGTGCCGAAAACGTACCAGCGACTTCGCTCAACCTCAACTCTAGCCAAACTTCCGCATAATCAGTTTCAAGGGTTAGCTAATGTTCCTAGCTCGAACTCGATTCCCTTTCCTTTCGCGTCTTGATGTCTTGAAGTTCGGCGCAATGGACCATCCTATACGTATTTTAGTTTCTTATATACTCTTAGATTTAGTAATTTGAGGATAGAATGTTCTTGTGATGACGACTTCCACGTTTTGGGATAGAAATTGATGAATTTTAGAGATTTATTTAATTGATTTTGTAATGAATTTTAAGTCTTTCCGCATTATTTCTGCTTATTATGGTTGAAATGTTTGGATTGGTTGGGTTGGTTTCGCTCACATAGTAGGTAAGTGTGGGTGCCACTCCTCGCGGCTCGTTTTGGTTCGGACAGACCTAAACACAAAAGATCCTGTAATTTATTTTGTGAAAAAAAACCATATTATTAAATCTTCGCTAAATTAATAATACTATTTAACTGTAAAAAAATAACGAAGATATATTACCATCATGGACCACTAAATCATACCTAAGACATTGGTTAAAAGTATGTAATTTATGTTTGATTTTGAGAACATTTTATGCATTAAATCCTAAATATACTCGAATTTATTTGAATATTCTATTGAATACAAGGGCGTCATAGTACTCACCATTATTTAAACACAGGCTTTACACTAACATTAGTCACAAATCCAAAACCCAATCTGTCAAAATCGTTAGAAATTCAATGACACTCGACCCTAAAATCAAAAAAATTCAAAAAGCCAAGAAAAAGACATAATACGAAGAAACATCACTTAAATACTGTAGACTTATAATGAATAAAACAAAAGCAAATTCCTTCACTAGCTCGTGGAGAGAGTGAAATCACACAGAGACTGACCTCATGAGAGAATTGAAAATTACGTTTCTTTGCAAGCAAAAGTAGACAATATCTAGATGAACTATAAAAAATTAGTTTTCCTTTGTCTCATGCTAGTCATTTCATACGGATGAGATTTCCTACACAGAATTAAAACTATTTGTTTGTTTTAGCCAATGTTAGAGTGTTTGTGCAACACGCACAATATTAAGTTAAAAATTAATTAACTGAACCCTGAAGGTCGATAGTTAAAGAATATAGAAAGATTAATAGAAAGAGGTTCACCATAAAACTTCATATAGAGGATAAGGCCAATATCACAAATAGAAGGGCTCACAATCCATTACATTATTCTGATACCCTCTATCCAAGTAGATCAACATATATCTAGATACATAAGATAATATTGTGGTCTCACCCTCACCTCCCATCTTGCTTGTCGCTCTTTCTCATCGCGTATTAATATCAAAATGCATGGTAATAATACTAGATGTTTTACTCGTTTATTGGAAAGTCAACACTAAGATTTTCCATAATTTATTTTAAAAAATATTCTATTTTCGTTGTTTGTTATAAATTATAAAAACTTGGAAAGGAAAACAGAAAAAAAGAGTGCTCTAGCTCATCCGCCCAAAACCTCGCCCTTCTAGAGCTGGGTCTATGTCGATCATTTTTTAGACGCCGTCAAAATGAAACCCGCCGCCGATCCACCCACCCTAGCCCTTCAAATTCCTTGGCCCATGCAGGCTTGGTCCGAAAGGGGCTGGGTCTCCCTTTTTAACTACCCTCTTTCTATTAAAGCTATATCAAAGCATATTTGGACCTTTATGCTTATTGTAACGACTCGTTTAGTCGTTTTGACGCATAGAGTTTATTTCTGGTACATAATTGTCTGGTCGACGGATCCCATGACGGACCGTAATGGAGCGCAGACCATCGAGGGTGTCCTCGTTCCAAACCTTTGGATCCTGACAATTTGAGTACTGAGATCGACTCCTCTGAACGTCACGACTAATGGCAGACGGATCGTCTTGGCACAACGGAGACCGTCAACAATCTTTCCAACAAAAGTCACTCTCTGAACGTTGTGACCAGACATGCAGTACGGACCGTCACAGTCGTGACGAACCTTCACACAACACAATGGCTGCGTACACCCCTGTACTTGGTCATATTTCTGTTAAAAGTTTTTAAGGGGCTTAGGAACTATTCATGCTTAATAAATAAATTAGTGGATTAATGTTAATAATTCAATTAGTGGGGGTTAACGGAGATAACCTGGAAATAAAAAGTGGGTTATTTTTATCATCTTTTATACGTAATTTATGGGCAATTAGGATAAAAGGAAAAAGGGTTTGAATAAAAAAAAACAAAATATACAGACCGAGAGAAAAAGAAGAGAGCAATAAGCCGAGAGAGAGAAAAGAACGAAGAGAACAAGCAGGATTTGGAGAAGTAGATTGATCGATTTCCCGATTCTTCGGTGAAGGTAGGTTATGGTTTGCTATGTCATAGTAAAAGTAAACTCTTAATACATGATATGTTTTTTTTTTATTGGTTAGTATGTAAGTCTTCTATATGCTTAATTGGATGCTTGAATGCTGTGATTATTAATTGTAGTGGGTTTGCAAGATAGGCTATAAGCATCTTACCTTAAATCCACTTTGGTTAATGATGATTGCCGTTGTAATAAAGATAACGTGATTGAACTAACAGAATAAGGTAATGGAATCGGGTGTCACGTTCCGACACCAGGATAGTAGAAGGATCGTAGTGTCACGTTCCGACACCAGGATAGTAGAGGATCGGAGCGTGTCACTTCCACACCAAGGAAGTAGGGATCGGAGTGTCACGTTCCGACACAAGGATAGCAGAGGGGAATCGGAGTGTCACATGCCGACACAAGAAAAAACAAAGAGAAATGAAACTTGAAATTATGATCTATACACCGATTTGAAGAACCTAATTCTTAAGCTGAGTACGGTGTGGAGGCTTGAGTCCTGATATATGTGTTTGGTTTTGTTGCAGATCAACTGATTCTTATACTTGTTTGCTATCAACCTGTTAAGTATTTGGTTTGGTTTTATGTATTATCCGATATATATTGCTTTCTATTTGAATGGGCCCGATGATCCTACTCAGTACAAATTGTTTGTACTGTACCCCTACTTGTATTTGTTTTTGTGCTTTGGTATTTGTGGAGTGGCAGAAAACGTTCCATCGTCTTCAACCATCCTCAACTCTCCATCGTCATCACGTCAGATTTCAGGGTTAGCTATTGTTTCTAGATCGGACTGGATTCTCTCATATTCACGTCTTGATGCCTTGAAGTTCTGGCATGGACTAGCCGTTCATAATCTTTATTTTAGCTTCCTTTTAATCTCTTAGATTTAAGTAATTGAGATAGATGTTCTTGGTGGTGAATGACTCCAGATTTTGGGAATAATAAGTAATTAAATTTTAAAGAAGTTATTTTTGGTTAATTAATGAGTTTTTAGTCTTCCGCATTATATTCTTTTTATTATGGTTTCAATATTGTAAGAAATTGGGATTAGATTGGTTGGTTCGCTCGCATAGGAGAAATAAATGTGGTTGCACTCTCGGCTCTTTTGGGTCCCGGACAGACTTAAACCCTAAAATAACCCGCAACACTCTAAATATCTTCATAGTTGAAGTGGGAAAAATGACTTCTTTTTAGGTCGAGTATTTTTATAGTATAGTTGCATGTGGATGGTTATTCTGGGTAAGGAATTACCCATTGACAGATTACATTAAAACCACGCTACTTTTGATAATCTCTTTTTGGTTTCTTCCATGTATGTATCTCACTCCATTTTTTTGGTGTGACGATTTATCTCAAATAATCTCAAAATTTGTGTTTTTTCGTTGCTTATTTTTTATGTCTTTTTTTGGCTGTTTATTTATTGATTGCGATTTGAGCTCACACTGTTTTTCCAGACTATATATCGTTTGAATTGAGGGTTTTAGATTCTTTCACAGCTACAAACTTGCGTTATGAGATTTAACTTTTATTAAAGGACTCATAGATTTGTTTCTAATTTAAATGAGTTTACAAGACATGCTATTAGATTTTAATAAAATTGGAATTGTGTTTTGCTCAACGCCTTGTTTTTGCCATTGCACTTTTTAAGCTAGGACTCCCCCCTAATCTGGATGCTTAATTCGAGGGGTGTTGGTGGCCTAAGATTTTTTTTTTGCGTTTTTGATGCAAATGACAATATAGCTCATTAATGTGCCTTGGTTAAAATCCTTACTGTCACAGCTAACGTTCATGGCATAATGTGTTCAATCCTTGCTTACTTTCAAGTTTCCACCTCTTCACTCACTGAATTAAAATGCCCTTGAACTGCGCTCGTGGGAGGGTGATATCATGGAGGAACTAGCTCTGAGAGAATGGAAAAAGTTTTTACCCTTTGGCAAACAAAAGTAGACATATCCTATATTGAACTATGAGCAAATGAGATTTCATTGTCTCATACTAGTCCTTTTCTACCATTGAAATAATTCTAACATGAATCAAAATATTAGTTTCTTAGTCAACGTATAAGGTTTTTACAACATGCAACAATATCAAGTTAAAATTATATTGGAACTCCTGAGTTCGATGTGTTCAGGTTTAACAAAAAGATCAATCGCATGGTCACAATAAAAATTCATAAAGTATAAGACTATATCACCGTAAATTGTCCTCACATATACGTCTATTTTCCTAGACACACTCTACTCGAAGTGGGATTCATATATATTTAGGTTCTTTAAGATAAATATAGTGACCTCAGCTCCCTCCCAAGAAATAATTGTAATCATCATATGTGGGTATGCGGTATTAGGTCAATTTTTGTAGTAGTTTGTAAAAGTTTTTTTGCGGTAATTAGTACTTCCCTATCAAGGTTTATGATCTGTCTTTCCTAAGACCTATGATACAAAGTGAAAAGTTGTCTTAGGAAAAAAAGGTTATAAATATATTGGTATAATACTCTTCATTTTACCAAGGCATATGTCTAATTAACATGTCACAAAATTTTAGTATCATAAGTGTGAGATGATGGTAAAGAATTATCACAATATAAAGAAATAAATAGTAAAAGAAGAGGAAATTAGCAACACAACTAGCTTCTTTAATTAGCTATTTATTGGAGTATTTTACCCTAGGTGATGGTGAGACTTGACTCCACTTTCAACCAAGACCTTTTGACAATTGATCAAAGTACGGGACGAACTGATCGACAATTAAGCAATAACTAATGATATGAGATGAAGCATTATCATTAGTGCAACATTTTTCAGAACTGATAATTAGATTGAAAGGAAGTTTAGGATGTTTCCCTTGTTGCAGGAATTGTGAGGTCTTACCTACAAACTAAGAGTCTACGGGTCCATAGGAAAGGAAATATTTAAGTTTGAGTTTTAGAAATATTGCGACTCTGATTATGGATGGGCGGGAATCTTAGTTAGTCCTAGGGTCATATATGGGTTGCATAGAAGCATTTGGGCTTAGTAAATTTCCGTGCTTAAATTGAGTTCTACTATAAGTTGCTCTACTATCGACGAGTAGGAATTGGGGGACAAATTGTAGAATGGTTCCGCATGAAGTGGATAATTTTTTGGATTTCCTGAAGTTTGTTCTATTGTGAAAGTAACGGATCCATAGAAAGGGTCACATACCTGAGGTCCCAATAATAGATCACTCCGCCGTTAATTCTTAAAGGTATTTTGGTTTTTTTTTTTATTTACATTTTAATGTCTATGCTATGTTGTTTTCCTAATTCTAAGACCTATAGAACTCCCGTTCAAGTCCTAAAGTACCACTCTCTCATGTGAAAAAACCTTTTTTTTATTCATTAATGGTTGAGATGAGACACAACCAACTGTATTTTTTGGGTGAGGACAACACAGCATACTATATTTTTGAATGGGGAGAGACTTACATTAGTGTTACGCATTACGGGTAGCTCCCTCACAACTAGAGGTAAATTATTTTGATCATCAACAAAATCTGCATCACATTCAATTACACGATTTTAAAACATCAAATCAACATTTAAATATGTAGTAGCCAACCATTACTGTGTTGATTCTACATCCAAATTTTTTCCACATTTTTTAGCATCCATTCCTATGCTTATTTATGAAGCACAATGATATGAAACTCATATACATCTTATATTTTAAAATATTAATGGTTCCTTGAATAGTTTTAGCTCAATACAGATCAATACCAATTAATGAGTATGAAGTGTCCACACTAATTTAAAGATTCACTGAATAATATTTGTTAAGTGATAAGAAAAATAACAATATTATTAATTTTTCGGGCTTGGAAATATTCTAATTTACTAAGAATATAAAAAATTCCCTACTTGTTTGAGTAACAAGGGTCAATATTCTTATACACAATTGAGAATATTAAGTTTTAGAAGTTTAGGTGAATTGGAGATTTTTAAACGAATACATCCTAGAATCTCCTCAAACTTACAAAATATTCCTATTGAAATCTTCGAAGTACACCCACAACAAAAGCCTACTTAAACTAACATCGGCCAAATCAATAAATCTCCAAAAATTTAAGAATATCAATGTCATTCACCCGAAAAAAATAAATAAAAAAAAAGACAAAGCGTCAAGAATACGAACTAACATACCTGCCACCTAAGAACCTATAATGCATATCCAACTAGAAAATACCCTTGAAATGAAGCTCGTCGAAGAAGGGGAATTCTGGAGGAAATGAGCTTCGTAGAAAAGGAAAAATAATACGCCTTTGCAACAAAGCAGACACTTCTCTAGAGGAAGTTATTAAATGATTCTTTTTTTCATGCTAGTCATACGCTATTTAAATATTCTGATGAATCAAAAAATTTGTTTATTTAGAAAACGAATGGTCATTGTGGCAACATACAGATATCAAGTTTAAATTAATACTTGAAATACTGAGATGATTTCATTTAACAAAGAGTAATATAAGGGTTTCAAAAAAAATTCTACAAGTATAGGCTAGATTTGCTAAATAAAAGGCTCACTATACACCAACCAACATGTTTCTACAAAACACTCATCTAAAGTAATCCACATATCTCGAGGATACATAGATAAATCTCGAACCTCACTTCCCTCTCATTTTGGGGGGGCTTGTCACTGTTTATCATCTCCTCGCATATCCTGTTCTACAATAGACATGCTAAGTAATACTATATTTTTTTACTAGTGTTGTTGAAATAACACATTGTTTGCCATGTTTGATCTTAAAATTTTCTCATGTTCTTGCTGGTATAAAATTATAATCATGAAAAGAAAAAAGAATTAAATAAAATGGGCTAGATCATCCTGACCTCAGCTTTTCAAAAACTGGGTTGAGTTGAGCATTTTTTATGTAGGCCCTTCACATGACAATTGGTCCCCCCAGCCCTTTAAATTCTGGCCGTTGAACTTGGGGCGGATGGTTCCTAGGCCCGGCCCTTTTTTGACACCTTCCTAAATAAAAGGCTACATCAAACCATTTTACCTTTATTTTTAAACCCTAAATAACCAAAAGCTTTACAATCTCTGTCATAGGTGATGATGGACATGGCTGCTTCAGGAAGGAGTATATTTGTTATAGTTGTAGTTGGCTGTTATTCTGGTGAGGAACTCTATTGACCGATTTCACGACTTCTCTTATCATCTCTTTTTGTTCTTCCATTTATGTATATTCTCCATTTTTTATTGGATGTGATGAATTTATCTCAAATTGTGTTTCTTTGCTTAATTTTTTTTGTCTTCTTTTTGGCTATTTGCTATTGATTGCTATTGGAGCTTCACTTTTTTTTCCAAAAATGATATATCATCTGAATTTGGGGCTTTAGGTTTTTTTGAAACTACAAAGGATGTGTAAATGAATTTAACTTTTGGGTAAAGGGACTCTTAGATTTTGTTTTTCAATTTGAATGAGTGTTTCACTAATAGTCTACTGGATTAATAAAAGGAGAATATATAAATCTAACTTCAATTAAATACAAGGGAATCCTTTCTTGATTCACTTTCGACCTCTCTATTTGGTTGTATCTCAATTAATTCGTATGATACTTCAATATGTATTCTAATTGGGTTAGAACCTATTAGACCAATCAACAACATATAACTTACACAATATCTATAGAAAAATTACTTACGTTGTCCAATATATGCAAGTACATTCCTATCTATCATTAGTCTTAAGGATGTTTTGCATTATAGTACTTACATCACTTTCTTAGTTTCTCTAAAAGAAACTAAATGAAATTAGTTTCAAAACAAACGTTTTTCTTCCAACCGTGTGGACAATTGGTTTCCTTTCCATGTTATGCAAAGAAGCTAGAAGATTGAAAGTTTCTGTTAAAAACACTATAGAGATAAGACTTAATTAAATCTTATATATTTCATTTTCACTTTATGAAATTGATGTGCATCAACCCTAACTTCTATTACCCTGTGATGTGAGGTTGAGAAGATGTGTTTAGATAGACCAAATTGGGCATCTAAAAATAAATATTAGAAAAAACCACATTCATGAGCAAGTCATAATTAAGTTGATATGTAAATCACCCACCTAAAACTGAAAGTAATAAACTTTATAAAACATGTTAATTACTTAAAACACTGAGAAATTGCATGATAGATTTTTATAAATATGTGTTAAATCTAAAACAGATATCAAACATCCGATAAGACAAATAAAAAAGTGATACACATATACATTCATATTTTACAAAAAAAGTAAAAAACGAAAAAGAAACATATCTAGAAAAATGATAGGAAAAAGGGTAGAATATAACTAACCCCTAGACCCACCAAATTCATCAACAATAGTAACAAATCTGGCATGGAACTCATTAGTCCAACGTATATCAGATTGTTTGTTTTGTAAAATCAATGAAACAACGTTACTCTGAGCTGAGAGTCACACTCAAGATTTAATTAAAAATATAATAACCTAATACTGAATCATTATGATCAAAAACTCCAATCGATGGGAATTGTCATACTGTTACACCAAGGAAATGGGATGGAGAACTATTTTCACAGAGCTCGACGAAAGAGATCAATTAAGAATGTAAAGAGTAATCAACACTTTAGAATATGTCAGGTTAAGTTTGGAGAAATTTCTTGGACACCCCCCCACTATTTTATAGGTTGAATTTCCATAAATAAATCTCAATCCTTTAGGGAAATTTAACCCAAAACACAGGTCAAGGGTTACTCCCAAAGTACCATATTTATTGCTCTGTACCGAGTGGGTATGGTATTAGTTACTTTCTTAATTTTCTTTCCTTTATCTATTCGACAATGTTTCCCAGTCCAATCCATGTTGTCAAGAATGTCATTCAGTCATGTTTTTAAGGGATAAATGATATTAAATGATATGATCGTTGATTTTTAATTTTGATCTGGTGATTTATCAAATCAGACAAAAAGTTACAACAACTTTATGTTGTTGCATTAAACTTTCCAGACCAATTGTATCGTTATAGTAATGAGTTGCATAATGATTGGTTATATTATGAACTTGGCGGACGTAAGAGTAGTAATTTGTTAACCTTTATTTCACTTGTCACTATTTAGGCTTTACATTTCTTTGAAAAATATTGTGTATTCCATATACTCCTTTTTTTATGACCAAATGTTTGGTATCTATTATGGATTTTAACTCTATTATCGTAAAATTTCTCAATAATTTAGGTAATTACTATGAAAGCATTGTTCATTTTAATTTTAGGTAATTAAATATTAACAATGAATTTGCAAAACATATGGTCGCTGCTCCATGGCTTAGAAACTACTCAAAGCCATGTGAATTACACCAGCAGTGTCCTGTTGTTTGAATTACAAAGGACACTTAATTTTTTTGAGTTGGATATGTTCCTGCCATTGCCTTGATTGTATTTCCTTACTATTTCCTGTCAAAAAAATGGGTTCATTCAAGTTGTGAATTTCCTTTTCAAATTATTTGAAGTTTTATTGTGTGTGTTTATATTGATAATCGATGGTAATTAATGGGTGAAGTTTGTTATAGTTCTTATTATGTCACCTAGATTCTATAAAAGATATTATTGAACCCTTTTCTAACCCTGCCATGAATTGAAGTTTGTCTATGATAAGGTTGTGGGAATTGATCATGTTATTGTTCAATTCACTGTAATGTGATGATTGCTGATGAGTGTATCATTGAAACTTTTGATGAAATGACGGTAAGTTAAGATTCTTGAAGCATTTTTTGTAAGCTATTGGTAGACCTTATGATTCTGAGTTCCTTACGTCACAATAAATGTGGTTTTATTCTGATGATGATATTTAATTGGAAGTATGATTGATGTGCATTATAAGAAGATGATTATATGAGATTATGATGGCTGTTATGAATATGTGAATTGTTGAGATTATGGTAAGGGTATGATGATAAAAAGTTGAAGGTAATCTCTTGTGTGCCTATTATGATTGATTGTGATGTGTTGATCGCACTAATGATGGATTATGATGAAAGGAAGTTCTCATCCTATATCTAATGATCTTAAGAAAAGATATCCAGGGGTTAGTCCCTTTGGCCTCTATTAATATTTGATGATAGAATGGACCAAAGCCTTTCAAAGGAAATTTAGTTTACACCAAGCGAAAAAATATGAGAGGTTTCCTTTTCCAAGAGGTAATGTAGGTTAACTAATCTTCTCTGAGCATGGATACTACCATGCAATGTTCATAACATGGTTCAACTATATCTTCTAATTTCCTTTACTATGTTTCCCCCGTAGGATGACATACTAAGGGATCCAACTAAAACGTTATGCTCATATTTTGTTATACCTTGTGGAAGTATATCACCTATTTCGGTTGAGGGTTTCATGAAACCAGATTCCAGTTAGCCAACATAGTCTATTGTCCGTTAAGCGATGTTCCTTGAAAGTAAAATTGAATGAATGGAAGTAATATATATCGATTTAAACTAGGGTGACTTAAGGCGACTACTAGTCGGGTAGGGGGTATCGATTTTACCCATGTCTTACACAAGTTGACCCTTGAGGGGAGTCATAGGAGGATATTCTTATGCATGTGGTATTATAATGAAATGTTATCATGTTGATCATATATTGATGTTTGTCATATCAGGTAAGACATTAATTATGATCTCTTTGATAGTTACTGATTATGTGGGGTTATGGGGCTCATTGAGTATGGCATTTGTAGGTCTGGGAAATGCGCGCACGCGCGCGCTGGTAAGAGATTTATATGCTTATGATCTGAACTCTTGAACATGATATGCCAATATAACTTTATGTTAGTGTTGTTATTATTGTATGATTATGAGTATGTCTTATTGGTTGTCATCTGCTTGTATTATGATCCATATATGTCTACACAAGGCTTTCCAAATGACTTAACCATGGTTCCAAAGAAATGGTCCCTTTATGCACTTCTTCAAAGGTTTTATGTGCATCTGTTTCCATTCTTAGTAAAAGTGGTTTGTATAACCTATTCTTTGTTTCTACAAATATGTAGGTTTAGGATTGTTAAGGTGTTTCGGGCCATTTGTAAGAATACTTGGAACTTTTCTCCATGTTGTTGGTGAGTTGTTGTTGGGAGTACCCTAAAGTCGAGGATGATGGCACTTGTTTTATCCTAGTAGTATTGATTAGTCTAAGAAAACTATTCTTTCTTATTCTTGAGGACTAAAGTTTTAAGTGTATATGTAACATATGTACTTTGTAAGGTCCCATGCTTAAACTTTTATAACTCTCGTTTAAAAGGATATATGGGAGACAAAGTATTAAACTACCTTAATAAATTGACAGCTAATGATAGATTATATAAACTTTATAAGTGAAGAGTCTATGTAAAGTCATATATGATATGTAAAGAGTCTAAGTACACGTTCACGAGTAAAAAGTTTTCCAATTTATGCAGTTTTTCTACTAATTGATTGTATGAGTAGATAAGGGATAGTGTAAGTCCTATTTGGGACCAAGACGCCAGTACGGTCTGCGGGGTTTCCCGGGCGTGACAATGGTCACCCTGATTGAATATGAATGACGTGAATGAATGTTGTGGACAGGGTGCGGGTGGAGATGAGGTGCAGGGATAAGGCAAGGTACTAAAGGTAGTTGTATTATTTCAAATAGTGGTGGTATTGAATTGTCTTAGCTTGTCCTTGAGGTGCAGGTTGATGGTGGGGCGTAACTAGAAGAAACTTATGTGCAGATACGAAGGATGGTAGATGGTTAGATGAATGTGGCTAGGCAGTGAATCCAATGTATGCAACATCATATTATTGGTTTACTTTGGTTAGTAGTAACTTAATAAAAGTGTTTCTTACAACATAATCATTAACAAAAAGTCTTGTCATATCACACATATAAAATAATTTATTCAAATGATAGAAAAGTAATTTCAAGGGACATTAATGATACTTTGACAAATTCAGGAGAAATATCAAAGAAAAATAGTTTGTGAAAAGAGAACATATCTAGATTTAGGAGCTCTCTTAGTAGCTTGATGTGGTACCTTGTAGCCTTTTATATTGAAAGGGTATCCAACAAAATGTGTGGTGTTGCCCTTGATTCAAATTTGTCTTCGTGGTTCTTAAAATTGTAGGAAAACAAAGGCATCTAATATCTCGTAGATAATTTTTATTTAAAAATTAGTACATGTATTTGTTGTTTTCAAGAGATATTTGTCTTTCCTTCCTATCATAACATTTTGTTGGAGCTTATAAGGGCATGATCTTTGGTTTGAAATTGGTCTTCTATTTAAGATATGAGGGCTTTCATAAACTTCGTGGCCATTAACTTTGGAGCATATCATTATCGTGGGGGTCCAAGTCGATCTTAACTAGGTAATACACCATCGTCAAGAAATAATTACCAAGATGATATGTGGATATTGTCGTATGGTCTCCATAGGTCAATTTGTAGTAGTTAAAAAATTTTGTTTGTAATATTAGTACTTTATGAAAGGTATACAGGTAATGTGTTCCATAAGATTATTTGTGATACAAATGGTTGCCAGTAGGAAAAAGCTATCATATGGTAGAGAAAATTCTTCATTTTACAAAAGGCAGAGGTCTAATTTAGGCAGCCAGAAAAAAAAAAAATTTTTTACTGTCATAAATGCGAGATGTGGTAAATATTAGACAGCAAATAAAATAGAATCAATAGTATAAGAGGACATCAACAACACATCTAGCTTACTTTATTAGCTTGTGGGAGTATTTAAAACTTAGGTGATGGTGAAAATTTGAAATATTACAGTCACCAAAAACATTTTCAAAATTTATCAAGAAGAAACGGACAAACTGATTCACAATTAGAAGAATAACTAGATGATATTGGATGAAGCATTCTCATTAGGTAAACAATTCATAAATTCATTAAGTTGGACTTGAATCAAGAGTTAGATATTTGTCGTTGTTTCCGACACGTGACTCTTTAGAAAAAACACTACAGAAAGCCTACAGGTAATAGGAAGAAAGTAGTGAGTTGAGTTTCAGAAATGGTGAGACTCTGATGTTGGGCCTACATATAGATAGGGTGGGATGTACGTCAGTCATATAGGTATATCTGGGTTGCATGAGAATGATTTCTAGGGGGTAGTAAATCTGTCTCTTGAATGAAATTTTGTCTTATAAGTTGTCTTTAGAGGAGTAGCACAACATCCTTCGTGTTTAATCACACTGCTTTTGGCTGGGAAGGGGAAGGGAAGAGGATGAAGTTCTTAAGGTTATTATACGGTTGACAATACGAGCCATAGAATTATCTACATACCTTCGGTACCAATCAAGTCACTTCCGCTAGTAATTCCCCCTTAAAGGTTATATTTTGGTCTTTTTCTATGTATATTAAGTCTATGCCACATCATTGACCAGATTCCAAGACCTATAGGTACCTCTCAATCCCTAAAATTACCTAAACTCTCTCTCATCTCTCCAATTCCCAATTCAACATCCAAGTTCATCCTCTCTATTTCTCTCTCAAGTTCTAGGAAGAAAGCTAGGGTTCCAAGTCCGAAGTCTCCAATTGTCTCTTGTTTCACTAAGCTTCATTTGCTAAGGTATAACAAGAGCTTGTTCCAAGTTCTAGTAAAAAATCTAGAGTTTCAAGCTTATAAAACGTAAAGAAGATATTTTGAATTTTGTGGTCTTACACTAGAAAGATGTTATTGCACCTAACGTCGTTAATTTACAGTATTCAACAACACTTTCGTGGTGAATAACATGAGAGAAGTGAGGTTAAATACATATGAAGAGAAGAAGATCACACACCTTGTCTTTTTTGCCACATAGATAATTGAACAAAAAAAGGAAACTTTTTAAAATTAATTAATCTCTCTCAAGTTCTAGGAAGAAACCTAGGGTTCCAAGCTCAACTTCTCCATCTTCCCTCTGCACTTATAAATGTCTTCAAAAAACAGATATATACCGCCATGCATGGCAGATTGTTGCTCGTACTAGATTTACCCTATCAAATTATATTTAGTTGTTCTTGGATGTTTGTTGATTGTCTAGCTTGAAGTAATTCATAAAAATACTCAAATATAAATGTTGCCTAACATCGTAGAGTGAATAAGAATAAAAAGGAAATTCACATTGACTCATAGGAGAATAGTCCTTAACTCATTGCATTTAAGTCATTCTTTTCATTTTCATTAAATGGTTGAGATGAAGACACAATCTCTATCATTTTCTTCGAGGAAGACACATTAACACTATTATTTATGGGGAGGGATATATCATCATTAGTGTTAACGCAAGTAATTTTGTATTTGGTCCTCAAACAACTAAAGGTAAATTAATTTGATACATCAACAAATATGAATCAGTCAAATATTATGAAGAAATTTTAAAACATCAAATCAAATATTAACATATAATAAGCCATCATTCTGTTGATTCTACATCAAAAAAAAATGTTTCAAACATTTTCATCATACAGTTCAAGTACTAATTATGACGCAATAGATATGCAAACTCATATACAATCTATATTAATATTTTCAAGATTTAATTGATTACTTTGAAATAGATTATGTCAAGATCATATACAAACTAACCTCAATGAAAAATTTAAAAGTGTCACTATTATTTAAATTACATTACTTACCATGACTTTTCCAATGATTAAAAATAAACAAGATTAGTGAAATTATTTCAACTTGAAAAAATATTTTAAAAAAAGAAGAATAGCAAAAAGCGCTATTTTTTTAATTAACAAGGCGGTTGTCGATGCTATACAAGTTGATATAATATTATATATACCTATAATATATATATATATATATGTCTTTATGATAAGTTGTACTTTTTTTCAAAGGATTTTTCACTGAGTTGTGTCTTTTCCAATGAGTTGTGACTTTTCAAGAGTTGCTGGACTTTTGAAAAGAGTTGTTGGATTACTAATAATGGTCATTTTCAATTGTTTTGGACTTTTTCGATGAGGTTGCGAATTCTTAAAAATGTCAAGACTTCTCAAAAGGTCATGATTATGCCGATAAACACAAAAAAATATAATTTCACTTACTTGTGGACTCTGTTTTACAAAGAGTGTGCATTCCATGGAGTTGTAACTTATTAAATAGTTGTGGACTCTTCATTTTTCAATAAGTTGGGACTTTTGTTAAAAGGTTATGACTATTCAATAAGTCACAAAAATACTATCCTTTTAACCCACAATTTTTTTTATCTTTTACTATCTTTTTCTTGCATTATAAAAGATTACGTTGGTGTGATTGTTTCCTGAGTGAGTTTGAATAAGTGGTAAGTGATGTATTGATATTATGATATGCCTGATTACTATCGAGCTGTGACTAAAAAAGGACATATTTCTTTTCGGTAAAATAGAAAAAATATACAGTTTTTTTCAGCGTATACTTGTGCCATAGTTTTATGACAACATTGTGCTGCCTTTTCTGTAATAGTTTTATCCAGATCCCACAAGTCCACAATTATAGCTTAACTAGGAGTCGCACTCCCCCTATAACCGCAGTTAAGTGCAGGCTTGTGGGTGTGATAACTCTGAAATTTTCGCAAGTACCCCCTCAACCTATACACTATCTTGTGGGGGCCCCCAGCGTGGTTGACATTTTTGTAACCCAAGTGCACTAGGTGAAAATGAAAGTGGTTGAAAATTATGTATAAAATAAGTTCAGGGCGGGGTATAATAGAACCTTAGTATATATAAGTGTGTCTTTGTGAAATGTCAGGCAAAGATTTTGGCGGTGGTACTTATGCATTTTCCCTCATTAACTTCTTGACCCACATATTTTGCATATTATTCTACCGCCAAGCTGCACACATGTACGACAAACACAATGTTGTTTTTTTTCCTTCCAATGAATTCATGCCTCTGATTGATGATTATATTGTAACTGACTGACCAGTATATGAACTGCCTAGCTTCGGTTGGGTGCCACACTAAACCCGACTCACACATTTTAATACTATATATCAGCCCTTACTTCGCAGCACTGACTAGATTAATTTATTTACCACAGTACAATTGGGAAGTCCATATGAAAGTCAACAACAAGAACACATTATTACGTTATAACTTTAAAATACAAAACACTATCATATTTATTATGCCCAAGTGGGAAAACTCCTCTAACCTCAAAGTTGATTATCCTTACCCTTTTATGTTTACCTCTAAAAAAATAAATTATATTATTATCTATTTAATTAATTAAAATTAAGAGAAGTTATATTTTAATTCATGCATTCAATAAGATCTGATGCATCATACTTATTATGTATTAATTTAATCTCAAAACCTGTAGGAAATGAAAAGTGTACTCACCTTTCAATTACACATTTGTACGACTAAGCATGGGGGCCGAAGTTGAAGAGGACTATAAACATACTCACATCACATATTTATATTTCTTGTGTTATTCAAGTTGTAATCATCTTGAATTCTAAAGTAGGTTAATCATATACCTGTAAAATTTTCATTACAAGTTTGTTTATTATTTAAGAATTTTTTCTATTTTATTTATTTGCATTCTTTAAAATTTCATGAATATCATCTTCTTTTTTTGTAAAGAATATGTAAAATTATGATAGGTTACAAGATGAATTATACGCCACTACGAAGTTGAACTGAATATTTATTTTTCATATCTCCACGTTTTGAGTTCTGAATATAACTTCGTAGGTTGATTAAGCTGATTTTTTGGCATTCAACTGTATGCTCTTTTAGGATATATATCAGTAAAGCTAAATCAACAGTTTGATTTATTCATTAATTATTTTTAGGTATATACATGTTAAATCTCATAGATAGAATAATCAAATCTATGTCTTTTCATGTTTGATAATCCTTAATTTTTTTTAAACCAATATGTTGAGGGGTGGTAGGTAAGCGCAAAGGGGGAAAAAATGAAGGAGGAACGGGGTGAGAGCGAGGGATAAAGAAGGTGCAAAAGGAAAAAGAAAAAAAAGAAGGGAGAGGTAAAAAAAAGGACGAAGGGAGACATGGAAGAAGATGGGTGGGAAGCGCAGGAATAGAGATGAAGAGATAGATAGAGAGAGAGAGAGGCAGATAGATAGAGAGTAGAGAGAGTAAGACAAGGAGAGAAGATATATATATATATTAAATATATGGATATGGATATATATATATATATATATATATATTATATATTTATATATGGTTTATCTTTATTCTTAAACCACATTAATGCCTTATTTTTCTGTTTGTCTTATTTATATTATTAAGGATTATAGTTTTTTATACATATGATATGTTTCATGTTAGAGTACGTCATGTTTTGTCTAGAGTAAGTCTACTTTAACAAATGTAATTCATCTAGTATTGAAAATATTTTCTTATTATATTTGGTAATGTGATTGTCTTTGATTATGGATGTTCAAATGTATATTACTTCTTCATTTTTCGTTTGAAATGTTAATTTTTTCTATAAAATTTGATGGTATACCCCCAAACATTTGGTAATATTTTTTTGTTATATGTAATTTTTTATAGACCAATTCTTTTTTGTTTATTTAAATGTTGTTTTTTAGTTATAAAATTATATTATCCTATGATAAAATAAAAATATTTATTTTTCATGAAGTATTAATATATCAAACACCCAACATTAAACAAATATTTTATGTTTATTTTGCAGAGTATATTATTATGTTAAACTTACATATAAAAGGACTCTTAGATTTGAACTTCTTAGCTATTATAAATTAAAGTTTGCTAATATCAATAGGGGAAAAACGTGTGATGCACGTTACCAAAATAGTACTAAAATAGTTGTTAAAAAATTAAAATTGTTATTTTTTTTAACATGTTTCATATGCTATTGAAACATTCACTATACATGAAAATACATGTGCAAACACATTTGTATAGACGACAAGAAACAATATACAAACAAATATCGTCTTATAAGATAATATTATGAGATACACGATTAATGATGATTTGAACCTTAGTAATTGAAATTAATATATCATTTAACTAATAAAAATTCATTGACCACTTATATGTTCGCTTGAATAAGATTATATCGAGAATACAGACGAGAAAAAAGGAGAAAATGACCCCAAAAAAAAAAAGAAGGGCCCGCAGGGGAACATCGACTGTCCTTCTACCCCAAAATCTATCATCGATTCGACACTCCCAATAAAAAAGATGGGCAGGGCCCCCACCATCTCCCTGCTCACCCACGAGAACAGCAGCTCGTAACCCAACAAATAACAGTCTGAGCATCAAAGCAGTTTCACTACCCCCCGCTCCTCTTTCCCTCTCCCTGTACCCTTCATACCCGTGTTTCTTATGTTGATAACAAGCCACTTGTCGCGCTCAAATCACATTACAACGAGACCCTCTACGGCTAAGTCCCCCTGATAGCTCCCTTCTTCTTGCTCAGCGAGTCTAAAAAACATTCCTCAAAAATACCTAAACATGGAAGTAAAAGGCCCTTCTTCATCACTGGCATCACTAACTAACTACAAAACCAAGGTGATCACTCACAAGAAAGAACAGCAATGAGATACCCTAGACGGGTCCCTTCACCGGCTATATCTCGTCCCCCTAAACTGCACAATCCCTACACCTCCCACACCCACAGTAACCCTCCCTCACCCAAAGCCGAACCGAAAAATCTAACAGACGGACCATTACCGAGATGAAAATCAGACCAGGGTCTATCCATTGTACCACCATACTGGAACCCTACTACGGACAAGAATCTAAGAGAGAAAAAAAACCTTCTCTACTGAACGGAGCATCACACCCGAAAACTGGGAGCCGAAAAGAATACTACAAAAAAGACGCCACTGGCACACTCAAGGAACATTAACAAAAAATGAACACGATAGATAGAAGAAACATTACCTAAACTGGACGAGAAGCCGAGAACCACAGGATTACTCCTCAAGAGGCCCAGAACGCAAAGACAACGCTTATGCGGTCCACACCACGAACATCACAGCTAAGGGCCCCGGACAACCACAGAAGCAGGAAAGCGAAGCCGAACGTCGAAACCGGGGAATTGAAAGACACATTAGCGTCACAGAGGAAGGAAACAGCGGCCAACTACAACACTAAGAGAGCCATAAAGAAAGCAAAAGCCGCGAGCTATAAAATGGAAATCAGGGATGCCCGATGAGGACGACTCGCTAGAGATGCGGCTGAGTGATGAAGACTGTGGCACGTTTGCTGACTCCACAAATGACAAAGAGAAGAAAACACCTTAAAGTAGGGTCAGTACCAAAAACAAGAGTACTGAGGACGGGTAATCATCGGCCAACTCAAAAATAGAAAACAGGATAGATCAAATAATATCATAATCAAATTACAATACTCAAACATGTAGAACAACAAGTTCGATAATCATTAATAGGCACGGCCAAGTTACCCATGAGGACTCAAGGCCTCCAATACCATACCCATTTGGGAAGTAGGTTCATTAGAGAGTGAGCATATTATTAACGTTCTTTCAACGATTCATTATGTTATTTCTCTATTGTCGGTTACGTTACACTCCGCTCCATAATTACTACGTGTCGGTTCGTGACCCCGATTCCTAATTCTACGTGTCGGTTTCGTGGACACCCGATCACCTAATTGTACGTGTGGTTCGTCATCCCCTAATTTACGTGTCGGTTCGTGACACCCGATCCCCCGTAATTTACGTGTCGGTTCCTGCACACCCAATCCCTACTTCACGTGTGGTTCATGACACCTTCACTACTCTCATCATTTAGTTCAATCAAGCCTTCTATTTTACCAAGGCATAATCAATCTCATTAACAAAGATTGGGTTTTCAAGATTTAGGATTCAATAGCTTCATCATGCTTATTTTAGCACAATTAGTAATCAACATTCATACAAGTATACAATTAAGCACATAGAAGGGTTTTACAATACTACCAATTACATATCATTAGGTATTAAGAGTTTACTACGAATAGCCCATGAAACCAAACCTACCTCCAACGAGAATTGCGATAAACAAGATCTTTCCAACGCTGCGTTCCTTCTCTCCAATCGATATTTCCTCTCTTGTTCTCTTTCTGTTTTCTTATTCAAACCCTTCTTTCTTGTACCCTAATTAGTATATATTAAGTATAAGAGATGGAATAAAAAATAACACACTTTTTATTTTAGGTTGTCTCCTTTAATCCCCAGTAATTGAATTATAATATTAATCCATTAATTAATAATTATAAGCATGAAAAGTTCAAAACGCCCCTTTTTAAAAATGAACAGAATTCCGAACCCTTGTGAGCCTACAGAACCTGTGACGGTCCGCACGACTGTGACAGGCCATCCTGTAGGTTCTGTAACAAAGCATCAGAGACTTGATTTTAGTGAAAAGTTCTGTGACATTCCGGTAATGCCCGCGACGGTTCGTCATGCCATTTTTCGCTCGCGGAAGTTGAGAGAGTCGCTCTCAGTACCCAGATTTCTAAATTCAAGTGTTTTGGAATGAGACTCCCACGCACGGTTCGTCATGCCCACGATGGTTCGTTAGTGCCCAGATCGGTTCGTCGTGAGGATCCGTCGACTAAGCCAGTTTTTCGAAATAACATTATGTGATCAAAACGATTAACAGGTCCGTTAAATAGATACCAATTTACCAATCGTTGTCCTCAACGATCACGAAAGAAAACAAGAGCGAAAAAGGAAAAAAGGAGAAAGTACCTGAATCTGTAAACAGGTGTGGGTATATTTCTTGCATATCAACCTCCTTATCCCAAGTGGATTTCAACTGGTCGATTCTTCATTTGAAACTTGATTGCATGCAATCTCCCTGATCGGAACTTGCAAATTTTCTATCTATGAAGCAACAGGCTCCTCCTTCATACGTCCTACAAATTTCATCAGCCGCATTGCCCCACAATCCCAACGAATGAGTAGTTCATCCCCATGGTTATCTTTTCAGAATAGAACAAAGAACTTCTACACCGAATGAAATGCCAATGCCTGGAGGCGCACCACCGCAACACCCCATTCATACGCCAACTCCCCTACTTGACTCTAAGTACTCCTCCTTTTCCAACCTTTCCCCCCCGGTTATTACACCACCCTCCCTCACTTCCTTGGGCTTCGCATTACCGCTTTACCAAAACGCATAAACCCCCTTCCATGGGCGAAACCTCAGCAAACTTGCTCACCCTCCATGGAACTCAAGTCCCTAACTTTCGATCTGATACTCCTTTTGCCTTATCTTGAGCAGCTAAAATCTTTCGTGACTAACGATTTCAACCACCCCCCTTCTCCTATGAAATCCCCAAAACCGGTCAGTACCCCAAGGTCGAACCTCGAAACGCATCAAACCAACCAATGGGAGACCCTACAATTCTCTCCTATACAATGTTCGAAGGGACCTATCGAAAACTGAGTATTAGATCGCTGATTATTGATGATGAAAACTCTGCTCCGGGTAAAGAAGTTATACAATGACCCACCCAAATCTATCACACAGGCACGAAGCATATCTTCCAACCACTGAATATTCGCGCAGATGCGCCATCGGTCTGAGGGTGAAAGGCAGAGTACTAAGGGCCAACCATTTACTACCTGTCAGCATGCACTGTTTCGACTCAAAAACAGAGTGCAGACGTAAAATGACGTACATCTATCTTGATATGATGGAAAGTGGAAACTCAGAGGCAACGAATTATTTCTGAGATGGTTGTGTAGAGTATGGCTAACTTCTCTCATTTAAGTCACCTTAACCGAGAAGGAAATGAGCAAGACTTTAGTTAACTCTGTCCACAATTACCCAAATAGAGTCAAACTTCTTCACTGTCTTCGAAGGCCAACCACGAAGTCCAATTGCAATCCTTTCCCACTCAATTAGGAATGGGCATTCTCTGAAGTGTTCAGGTCCAGGGCTCTCAGATGGTGTTATACTTTACTTGCTGACAATTTTGGAAGTTGGCAACAAAATTCAACAATGTCGCGCTTGATTCTTCTACTCCACCAAAAGGGTTGCCTTTAGTACGGTAGCTTCTTGGTTGCACCTGGAGTGTTGACGATATCCGGAACTATGAGCTAGTGTAGGAATAGTGTGGATCAAAATCCAATCAAACACGGGGCACACAGACCCTTCCTTAATATCATACAAAACAACTTCTCATCCCATTAGTACTTCTTAGCCTCTCATGCAACACCTTATCTCGCGCCAATTCAGTTTCTCATCAGGTAAATACTTTCCCTTCATTTTGTCAAGAAAGGAAGATCTTGCCTCCACAATGAGACAAAAAAATCCATCCCGTTTTCATTTGACTTTCAACATCATAAAGCTCATTAGCCAGAGTCGGAACTGAACCCTATCTAGACAATGGGCGTCTAGAAACTTGTAAGTGGGCCAAAACTACCATGCTCCCTTCTTTTCTACTTAGGAGCTTGCACACCTTAGCCGTTCCTAGTGAATACCACACCCCATTTGCACTCCCGCGAGACTTCCTCCCACCCACACTCATAATCTTCAGTAGTTCGCATCCAACCTCCTCTGTCTCACATTTCAAATCATTTCTGGAGTAGTAAAGACCTACTGTAGCTACGATGATCCGTATAGACTTCCACTTAACCCCCCCCATATGATCGGTCTCCATTTGCTTTAATGCAAAACAAGACCGCAGCCAACTCCAAAGATTGGGTCGGATTAATAAGTTCATGCGACACTTTAATTGTCAGCGCAAGCATAAGCAATTACAGTTTTTCTGCTTGCATTAGCACTGCACCCATAGCCAGAATAGGATGCATCACAATACCACAATGAAGGTCTAACCCTCTACTGGCAAGGTGAAGGATAGGGCGGTAAGTCAGCAAGTCTTGAGTTCTGAAAGCTTTCCTCACACTTCATACAGACCATCCAACGGATATTCTGCTAGTCAGTTCGTCAATGGGAAGCAATAGAAGAGAAATCCCTTGACAAATCGACGGGTAGTAATGGCATGAAACCCAACAAAGCGTTATTATTTCTTACACATAGTAGGTCGTACCCAATCTTCACTACTTCAATCTTAGAAGATCCACCATACTCCATCCTTCGAAACCACGTGCCCCAAGAGGACACTGAATATAGCCCAAAACTCAAAACTTGAGAGACATTGAGATAAAGCTTTTTACCTCCTAAACATTGCACAGACACCAATTCTCAAATGCTTCCTAATGTGACTTTCTTACTCTTGGACTAATATCAG
>JAKWJA010002299.1:0-18395 GCA_027704765.1 Solanum habrochaites | reverse complement strand
AACAAACAAGCACAATATCGGAGAACATTCTGCAGGCAATTGAATCCTCTCACCATTCTCGAAGTCTTGAATCTCTCTCAAAATCATCTTGTTGGATGAATACCTAAGGAAAACAATGATACTTTTAGAAATAGGTTCATACCACGTGAATTGGATTTACGTGGATCTCCACTCACCAAAACATTGGGAAGTGATGATAGAGGTACCACTAAGCGACAACCTCAAGTTAAGCAGATCAAGAAGAACGTGAGATTCACCAATACTCATTGGTAGGCAATTATCATGGTTAATGGTTGTTGACTTGTTATGACTGTCGGGTAATTATTACGAATGTGTCAATTCAATATCACCAGGTTTTTTAGGAGGTTGTAGAATTAGAATACAGAATCATATGAGAGCTGAAAAGAAGCAACCAGAAGAGACGCATATAGTGTGTAGCATCCTTGCCAGTATTCAACTTGATAGTTGTATCCTTTCAGAAGATTACTTCTTATATATCAATTTATTAGTGTGTATTTTTAATTCTTTATTTTTGAATATTGCAGGATTAAAGTCTACTGAGTTTTTGACGATGTAGAAAAAAGTCTTTATCTTTCATAAGTTTGTGATGATTCCGTAAAGTGTTTGTTATCCTATGAATAAGGGAAAAAAACAAATATACCCCCGAACTTTCGTGAATGGTATGCAAATATCCTCCGTCATACTTTTGGGACATTGGTGCCCCTACCATCCAAAAACTAGAACACATATGCCCTTTATACTAACTGACATACACATGTCATAATCTTATCCATCGATTCAACATTTATCCACAGAGAAGATTGCACCACGTGTCCCTATTTATACTTTTGTTAGGGTGAGAGCATATATGCTCTAGTTTTTGGACGGCAGGGGAATCAACGTCCAAAAAGTATGACGGAGGGTATCTGCATACCCCTTACGATAGATAAGGGGTATATTTGTCCTTTTTCTCTATAAATAAAGACATGACTTTTCTTTCTTTGCGACCCAACCAGATTTTTTTTCATTTGTCTATGGCATGTAGATGTAAATTCGACTGATAAACAGAAATCGGACAAAAACTTGAATTTTTAGATCATTCAATCTTATGATATATTTCATCACTAAAACATTGTATTTCACATTAACACAAACATAGAATACTCACTATAAGTTGAGAAACATACAAAATTTGTAGTTACTGAATTCAAAAGTATTTTTTTCCCGTCAAAAGATTAAAGAAACATTTACCAGTGTCTGAGCTTCACATTGACAAAATATTTGTATCATTACTGTTTGAGGTTCACATTGACAACATCAAGTGTTTTCAACTGGAATCTGCATTCTTTGAGGTGTTGGAGAAAGACCCTTCAACTCTTCCCGTCAAAGTCTAAGATTACAGAGCTACCCTATTATATCTCTATTGGAGGAAGGTTGACGGTACCAATTGAATTAATTGAACAGAACACAAGTTGACCTGAGCATCACTATTATACAACAACATACTACGCCTCAGCCCGAAAACAATGACTTGCATAGAAAATGCAATAATGTAAAACCCCAAAATAGATTTTTAGACATAAGGTGGACAAATGTATAATCACACCCGGATTATGGTCAATACCTAAAATAGCCAATATGAATGGAGTAAATTCCAAAGACACCAAAAATTTTTAATGGGGTAAAAATATGATACCTGAATAATTAATAAATAATATTTATGAA
Source organism: Solanum habrochaites (assembly GCA_027704765.1). Classification (NCBI taxonomy): domain Eukaryota; kingdom Viridiplantae; phylum Streptophyta; class Magnoliopsida; order Solanales; family Solanaceae; genus Solanum; species Solanum habrochaites. The sequence continues at coordinate 16,670 of JAKWJA010002299.1, read as the reverse complement.
AACGTTGTAGTGTCAAGAGACTACAGCGCAACCCTCTTTATTTCTTACAATTCAAAATAATATTACTTGCCACTATTTTCTCCCAACTAAGAAGTAGTTAGTCGATTATTCTCGATACTCTCTATGATTCTAATTTTGGGTGTCTTCAGGGTTCAATTATTACTCTTTTTCTAACGGATTTCAATCTAAAAAATAGTGAATACCGACCCTAACAAGGACCACCTCAAATGGTGTCGGTAATTTCAGGACCATGCGGAGGTCAGTTATGGTTAAAAAAATAAAAAACTATTTGGTTTTTATGACAACTTACAAGAGTTTTGAAAAAATTCCAACCTTGAGGGCGTATTTTTGCTAAAAAAAATAAATTACAACAAAAACTGACTTCTTGATGTCGGTATTAAATAAAATTAATGAATAAACATATTTATTTCGGTTATTTTTATTTCATCCATATCCAAATACTGTCATCATGAGGTCGGTATTTTATTTCATCAAAAATGACATAATGTGAAGCGGTATTCATTTCAATCCAAAATACAACCTCATGAAGACGCGTATTTTTTTTTCATTTCAAATATCGACTCATGAGGTGGTTGGTATTTTTCTTCATCCTAAATACCCGGACTTCAGCGATCAGTATTTATCTTTCATCCAAATACCGACTTAACTTAATTAGTCGATATCTTTCTTATCAATATCCAAATACCGACATCATGAGTGTCGGTATCTTTATTCACCAAAAACGGGGAATCATGATGTCGGGTATTTTATTTCATCCAAATACCAGATATCAATGGGTCGGTATTTTTTCTTCATCCCCCAATATCGACATCATGAGGTTGCTATTTATTATTTTTTATTAATCTAAATATCAATACATGAGACCCGAATTTATCTATCAAATACGACCTCAGTGGGGTCGACAATTTTTATTTCATCGAAACCCAAATATGACATCATGCCGGTCGGTTTGTTTTTTTATTTCTTCAAATACTGACAGCATGAGTCGACATTTTATCCATACCAAATACAGACCTCTGAGGTCAGGTATTTTTCTTCACCCAAATATCGACCACATGAGGTCGGTGATATTATTTCAGTTAAGTACCGACCTCATGAGGATGGTTTGCGTAAATTAAAAAACAATAAATATTATAATAACGACTTTCGAGAATTGGAAAAATTAAATATCAAGCAATTTAATTAGTTTCAATTTAAATATTTATATCGTGGCTTTAAAAAGATAATATTTCAATTAACCTTAAAAACTTGTGCTTCAGATACGGGTTTTACTAATTAAATAAACTAATATAAATACCGAATCTCGATTGTCAATATATTTATTTAATATGATTCATTTATTTCTTTTAAAATTTAACATTTTTACCGATATCATAGATCGGTATTTTTTATTATATCTAATCATTTTCATAAAAACGAAATTCAGAGGTTGGTTAATTTAAATATTCCTATCCCCCCCCCCCCCCCCCCCCCCCCCATATTAGTTCATATTTTTGTGATTTAGCATAATTCTAAAAATTTCAACGAACTAACATAGTTGTTCAATAAGTGGAGTATTTTGTATACTTTATCAATAAAAATAGATCGAGGAAAAATTAAAAAATATTTTGTAGTCCATATTAGAGTATGAAACAATTATTGAATGAATTAGGGATATTATAATTATACTTATATTATTAGAGTAATGTACAAACCAACTTTAGACGTCTCGTCTAATCAGAACTTAATATATTATGTTGTAACATAGAAAGAGCTAAAATATAATCGATTTCAGTATGAAGTGCGAGATACTATTAGTAATACTTTCGATCTTGCATGTATGTCAGTGGTGAGTGATAACTTCCTTAATTATGAATTGACTTGCTAAAGGATACTTCATCTGAGTAAGAAATACATTAAATAATTATATATGAAATACATTATCAAATACGTTGATTAATTATGTAGATCAATTTAAGGCGAGATTTAAATATTATATTTGAATTTATATAATTAGGAATAATATATTTAAATTAAAAAAATTAACTTGATCGATAAATAAAAATTTATTAAATTAAACTTCTATTGATACATACATTCATACATACATACATACATACATACATAAATATTTATGCTTTTATATGCCGTATCAGAATCTGAAACTTGCACTCTTAATATTAATTTAGCTTTATCTTAATATAAGACGCGGATCCACATTCATATGTGTGGGTGCATTGTGTATGTATATCTATCTCTTGCAAAAAAATGTAATTAGTAGTGCACTCTTAATGAGTAGTAGAGATATCCTTGTGCTAGAGGAATCACCCAAAAAACTAGGTTATGAATCTAGCTAAAACCTTTATTTCTTTTATAGTTTATTTTAATATTCAAGGGGGGTGGGGGCGAATTAAAATTCACTCAGTCAACTAGTAGTAGTTGATAGTCGACTACCTGCAAATTAGTAGGAAGATAAACAATAATAGAAAGTTCCAGTAAATTATCGACACAGATTTTATGTGGTTGGATCACCAATGCGGTGCTAGTAATCCACGGGTTCTCAAGGGTTTCCTAAGAGATTCGAGAGATCTTTCGTGTTACAACAATTGAAACTTTTCATGTCTTATATGCAATTGATTTCTACCTTAACACTTCGTCAACTTGTTACTACTTCAGATTCTTATTTCTCTTTCTTTTCAATTGATCACTCACGTGTTTACAAATCTTTAGGAAAAGACAAAAAAAGGTTGATAAGATCAGTGAGGAGTTGAGTACTTCACACTACAAAATTTGGGCGGTTTATGAGATGATGATCTATGCTTTAGTAACGTAAAAAACCAAGGGATTTTTCTTAATCAAGGACCAATTTAGGGAGTCCTTGATTGAGGAGATTTAGTTGATCTTTATCCATGAAGTAAATCACTTCGTCTTCTTTCCTTTTGTTCGTTTGATCTTTTCCTTTTATGATCGACAAACTTCTTATCTTTTGGCTTGATTCATGGCTCTTTACCTTCTTGATGATTCATTTGTGATCGTCTGCCAAGTTGAGGGTATTGCTTTATTTTTTTTAGGGGGGGGCTTTTTTTTTTTAGTTTTATGTGCTGATCAACTATGTATCCTTTACTTCTTTGTCCCTTAGATTTGTGGCGGCCTGTTACCAATGCCTTCTTGCAGCTTCAGCAAATATTCTGATCCTCTGGAAATTGTCGCGCGGATGATTTCCTTTTAGAATTATTGACATAGGAAATTTGGGATCAACTCAGTTAAGTATCTATTTTAAAAATCAAATAACTCTAAGGAGTTAACAATCTCCCCCTTTTTGATAATGACACTATTGATCACAATTTTAATAGTAATCTTGATAGTCAATTTAAGTGACAAATTTAATTATATTTCCCTGAGGTCTCATTTCTTAGTTCATCGATGCATGCAGCTACTCCCACTGTCTCACGAAGGAGTTAAGTAAGAGAGATGATTTGTTTTATCTCTTTATCATATATAAAAGAATAGCAAAGAGTAAACTAGATCAAAACAAAGACACCCAGATACCAGCGTTAGTCTAAAGTCAGAGAGAGAAAAAAAATAGTGGTCAAGATGATAAAGAGGGGGTACATGAACCCTATTGAAAGTAGTGCAAAAAATTTAGGTCAGCCGGTTAGAGTTAATGACATTCCCCAAAAGAATCTAGAGGGAGTTAATAACTTTCTCACAGGAAGTGTTGTAAGAAACGTTCAACATTTCCGCGAAAGACTGATTAAAGGTCTGTACGTGTAACGAAGATCATATTGGAAGGAGTTGCACCTTAACATTTGAGAGAGACAACCTGTTGGATCAAGAGATTTACCGTTGAGATACCTTCCTGCTTGATCATATCAGTGGTACATTCTTTATGTAAACAAAATTGTTTTTCCACGGCCTCATTAAAGGTCTTCAACATCCATTCTACAACTAAAAGTCTAGTTTTGACCTCCTCATTGTCCTGCAATAAAATAGTGGCGGAATCTGCCAAGATTTTTGAGGTTTGGGCGAGAGGAATCTGCCCGAGCTCTGAGTAGTTGACAATTTTTCATCCACAAATTTTCACCAACCCACATTACATCATACTAGAAAAAGTGTGATAATTGATAATATATGTTGCAGTTTGCATTTTAAGAGAGGGGGTAAACATTAGAAATATCCACAAGACGGTCCACAATAATCCTCGATATGAGAAAGCCATAGGGCAAACTTGCCAAGACATTCAAGTCTTCAACACTTTTCCACATAGACTCCTTGAACCATTCGGCCCATTTGATGCGGTACTTTATAAGCAGGAAGTAAGAAAAAAATACATCACGAGTAGAGAAATTACTTAAGGAGCCCTTCTTGGGAATAAGAGTTGTGGCCACGTTATGTGAGATAATACAGTTATCTAAACATAGCGATAAGGGCCCTAAGTATGAAATGTTATAGTAAGGTTCAGGAACGACTCTCTTTGAAACTTCAAGGGAACTTCAAAGTCATCAAGCCATATTCGGCTTATGAACAGAGTTACCTTAGAGAACTTAGTACCAAACACATCTTCGAATAGATTTACATTGATGATAAAGCATTACCCCAGCACCAACAATTATACCTCACCATTGTTAGCTGAAAATTTGGATAGAGTAGGCGAAGAACTTCATCAAAAAGTTGAAAGCCACACAAAATAAATAAGAGAGACAATTTCTGAGCCTTGATATAGGATCTTAGGGGGCAGTGAGAGTTCTTTAGTTGCCTGAGATTTACAACACGGGCGGGAACAATAGGGCATGTTTTGAAGGGATTATACATCTGCTTCTTTTCGATACCCTGAAACTGTTGCATGTCTGCGTGGGAGAGAGATCCCATCATATAGAGAAGAGGCTTCTTTGATGCTATCTACTTAGTAGTAGAAGCTCTCTTTTTTGAGGACTCGGGTGGAGCAACCATGGATCCTACAATGGAATTAGAAAAGAGAGATGGTTTCTACTTCGACGGAACTCGAAGCGACTCGTAACCTACAAAAATTTGTAAAATCAAGGGGTGAGTACCAAACCACGTGGTACCTAACAAGCAAACCTCTAAACACAAGTTAAGTGAATAAAATATGGGTACTCCCTACACCCTATCTAAACCTCCATGCTACAGCCTAATAGTTTACAGTTTACCAAACACACAACTCAATAACCACACTATATCAGTTAACAAATTGCGAATTAACATTCAATATCAACAGTACAAGCATCAAAGAGAAAACAATCACAAGATCAGCAAATCACCTGTTCAAGTTCATCAATAATTAAAATGTGCAATTACATGAGATGCAAAAATGTCAAATATAGTGATAACATGTCTTCTGAACGATTAGACACCCCGATTGGTCTCCAGTCCGGGACCCATGGGGGACATATCTGTCCATGTATCTGTCGCGACACACGATACGACCCTCGATAATGTATACGTTTGCGGCACGCGATACGTCCCCTCGAAATATAATATCCATCCGGCGGCAACGATACGACCCTCGAAATGGTTACATCCTCTTACCACAACAATGTCTCAGATACAATGCAAATGCCATGCCAAATGGAATTATGGGAAGGATAACCATTTTATAACCAAAGCGCAATTACTCTAAAACGAGGACAACACCAACAAATAAGCAACAAGTCCCAAGTCATTTCAAACTACATAAGGTAAATGCCCACGATTTCATACGCTTACACAAGGGTTTAGAAACATTTTCCTCAAATAGTAGACCAATCACTTCGGGAAATTGAGTTCTTCCCTTTTGGTGAACCTCCAACTCAAACAATCTATTCTTCAAATAAGTGTCCATAATAAGATTTCAAGACGAAAAATATCCACATTACTTTGTGTCTAGTTTCTAGACTCTAAACCACTCAAAAACTTACTCGAGTATACATTCAAGTTCCTAATGTAAGGTCAATTGTTATCTTCAATTATCAAAATTCAAAGTTCAAGATAGGTCAAGGTAATTTTTCCATGTCGTAATTAACATTTAATACACGATACCAATATATTAAAGGTTTGACTGCATAATACGAAATATATAAAAAATAATAAGAAAACTACTAATATTTTAAAAATTTACCCCCCCAATCTGCTACCGCTCCACCTAATCAACATAACAAGAATTGACCCCTAGAATCCCTAAATTTTTATTTTTAAGGATTATTCTAAAAATGTAATGATTTGCCCAATAATCATTATATCATGGCCAACACAAAAATGCCGTACAAAGTTAAGTGTAAAAAAGAAAGGGGGTATATGAAACCTATCTAATCTAAAAATTACAAAGCAACTAATTCCTCTCCATTTAATCATAAGATTTTTTCCAGACATTATATATATGTTGAAATTATTGAAGCAACATGTAGGTTTGATGCAAGTACCTGAAGCAGGTCGCAAGATGCCGAAACCCTGATGCGTCTTTTTTCCCCCTTGTACTTTTTATCTCAACGAATGGTGTATTAAAAGTGATAATTTTTTTACTCACTTATTTTTATTAAAGATAGGCTAAAGGGTATGGGTCTCAAATAAATTATCACTTTAGCCCATAAACTATCCATAATTAACTTAAGTAAACAAATATTTCAAAAATTCTAACGAGGAGGTTTGGGTCATTACATTATCACCACTAAAAATCATGTTCATCATCGAAACATAGAGTAAAAGTTAATTACGTGGTGTTTTAAGCTTCAAAAAGTTGAGGATATCTGGCACGCATGTCAGACTCTGTCTCCCAAGTTGCTTCTCTTACTGAACGGTGCTTCCATTGCACCTCATGAAACAAGCTCCTTGGTTCCTAAGGCTTTCGGATTTTGCCTATCCAAGATAGCTATAGGATCCTCCTCATAGTCAAGTCTGGACTCAGCTCCACAGAATCGAGTAATCACATTAGATTCATTGAAATATACTTCCGAACATAGAGAATGGTGGCAAGCACCAACTTATAGGCCCCCCATCGTTCCCACTCGGCTCAAAATCTCAAAAGTCCACTGACCTAGGGCAAGTTTCCTTCTTTCCAAACACTCATCACACCCTTCATATGGGGTAATACTCAGAGCCAAACATGATCACCCTCAATAAACACTACGGCTCTAACTCTCTGTTCTGCATAACCTTTTGTCGGACTCTGAGCTTGTTCAATAGTCTATATGAATATACGGACTTGCCTCCATTCAGAATCTTTGAAGCAAGTCTGTATCCAAAAGAGTCCATCTCAGCCAAATCAAAACCCAACCAAGCGGAGAACCTACACCGTCTTCCAGTACAACCCTCCAAATGGGGCCATCTTGGATACTAGAGTGATAATTGTTATTATAGGAAAAACTCCACTAAGGGTAAAAGTCGATCCATCTATCTTCCGAAATCGATCACACACGATCGGAGCATATCTTCCAACACCGGAATCGTCCCGATCACGCTGACCATCAGTCTGAGGTTTTTTGGAAAGGTTGTTACTCATATCTACTGGGTACCCAAACCATATTGTATGCTTCCAGAAGTGAGAAGTAAACTAGTGACCTTGATCTGATATGATAGAACTAGGAACTCCAGTAGTCTCACAATCTGACTGATATGTAGCTTGGGCTAAACTGTTCTGTCATATACTTCACCGAACTGGAATGAAGGGGGCAAAACTTGGGTCAGCCTATCAAAGACAACCCAAATAAAGGTCATAACGACCCACGGTTGTAGGCAAACCACAACAAAGTCCACGGTAATCCGCTCCACTTCCCAGCAAGAGCATCCTCTGTGAGATAGATACACCCTCGGGACGTTGGTGCCAAAATTAACCTGCTGACAAGTAAAAACACCTCCAAAACAAAGTCTGAAATCTCCCTCTTCATCACACACCACTAGTATGTTGTTGACTAAATATGATACATCTTCGCGACTCCAGGGTGGATGGAAAAAAATACCGAGAACAATGGGCTCCTCAAGAATCAACTAATAAAATTGCCTGTCTAGGCACACAAATCTGCCTCCGATCCGTTAAGACTTAAGACCAACATCGGAATCAAGGACAGCCTCATTAGCTCCCCACTCAATACTTTGTTTTTTTTCCCCTTTTTCGAATGAATGAGACCATTTTTCATCATTCAAATTGGTCACTGTGCACGGATTCTCGACTAAAGAAGACTGAGCCTCAATAAAAGGCAAATATCCCAGTACTCTCTTCTCAAATATGCAGCGGACAAGACTGTTAGTAATATCTGCACATTTCTAGCCAATGGTTTCCTCAATACTTAGCATGCAAGACACCTTTCTAAGGAGTCTTCTACTCAGAGCATCGGCACACAACATTGCCTTTCCTGGATGCTCGAATGGGTTCATCATAGCTTCAGCAAATAAAGCCATATCCGATTTGCCGCAAGTTCAAATCCCCTGGCTAAAGATATATTGAAGACTCAGATGATCAGTGAGGATCTCACAATGCCACCCATACCAACTAAGACGCCATAAACTTAAGTACAACATACCACAGCCGCCAACTCCAATCATGACGTAGCGGTAGTTCTTCTCATGGGATTTCAACTGCCTAGAAGCATCAAGCAATCACTTTCCCCTTCGCATGAAAACACCACCCAAACCAACTCCTGCAGCATCACAATAACAGAAAGTTTACACCTTCCTCAGGTTAGAGAAATAGGGGAAGAGTCAACACGTCTTGAGCTTTTGACAGCTCTCCTCACACTATCAGACCATTGAAAACCAATCTGGTCAAGTCAATCAGTCACTGAAGCTTGCAATAGTAGAGAAGCTTGAACAAATAGTCAATAAGCCTGCCAATCCCACAAAACTCATAATCCTCAGGAGGTGGGTGGAAGTAGGTCGCGTCCAGCTTTCTAATGCCTCAATCTTGGATGGATCCTCTAATAACCTCCTTGGACACAACGGTCCCAAGAATGTCAGCAGAGTAAGCCCCGCAGAACTCACCCTTTGAAAAACTTGGCATACAATTCTCTTCTCCAACCGCTGAAGTACAATCCCAGGTTTCGGACATGTCCTCCTCAGTCTTGGAGTAAAACCAAGATTTCACGATGGAATGAATGGAAAACAACACAAAAGAATTCAAGGTATGTCGAAACACCCCATTCTCATCTTATGAATGTGCAGGGGCATTGAATCGAAGGACCTCCCTAGAACTCCTAATGCCAATACCGGGTCCGAAAAGTTGTCTTAGAGGGATAGCTAATGCCCTAAATATTCAACGATGATACCAGGACTCAAAATTAATCTAGAGAACAATGATTATCCCTGTAGTTATCAAATTAAGTCATAATACGCGGAAGAGGATGCCATTATTCAAAATAACTTATTCAACGCTTTTGTCATCAATACACATCATCATTAGTCCATCTTTTCTTCACAAAAAAACAGGGAAACCCCAAGGTTATACAGTAGGGCGAATAAAATATTTACTCATTAAAGCTGTGCAATGTTCATTCAATTCTTTCAACGCTGCTGGGCCATATGATATGGAGGGTATCAGAAAATACGTTAGTGCCCGGCTCAATGAATCAATAGGTAACAAATCTATATCCCTATCGGGGAGGAACACCTGGGAAGACCGAGAAAAGAATATACATCGAGAAACTCCTGAACCAGGAACAGAAGTCCAGGGAGGTGATTTCAACTAGTTACTGAATAGACGCTAAAGTAAGACATACACCCCCTCTCCACCATTCTCTGAGCACGAATAAAAGAGATAACCTTGCTGGATGAAGAGCCACAAAAAGCTCCACTAACCCTCGGAACAACACGCATTGCTAAAGTAAACAGTCTTAGCAATTTAAACAAGGAGAGCGTTCGTGATAAGGAGAAGAAGCCATCCATACCAAGGATTAACATTAAAGTCTACCATCCATAATGATTAAGTCTACCAAAGTGTCATAACCAGCCCAAAGAAACACGACCAAGATCGATTTTACACTCAGATCAACCACTAAGGGCTTTTGACCAACGGGTTGGTGTAAAAACACGAATTAAGGACATCATGCTATCACATCTCGTACGGAATTTCAGCAGAAAAAATACGTAGACACATAAGAGCAATGTAGAAGCAGAAACCTGGATCAAACAACACCAGAGCAGGTCGATGACATACGGAGACAACTGTAATAACAGATCACAGGTCTCTCTGCATCAGAGTCTCCCGGGGAAAGCATAGAAGTGGCCTCCTCGTTCACCTCCAGCCGGGGTGTACCTCTCTACCCCCACTCTGCTGAGCTTGGTTGTTACACACTACTGAAACTCATCACCTCTACCTGACTGAACTCTGCCCACGACCTCTACCCTGTGGTTGCTGGTGGTTTCTATAGTCTGGAATGAAGAATTAGGTCGCGGCCTCCACGACCTCTTTGAGAAGTACCCTGTCGCATTAGATGATTGGGAGCTCCACAAGGTAAAACAAAATGTCTGGAACTGGGAGGAAATATGTGTGGGACCCTGAAAACCCACTATTAAATGACTCGCCCTGTAGTCGCTTTGACTTGTGAACAGTACGAGCCCTGACCAGGACTCTAAGAACCCCTAGATTCTGGCCCACCCTCAAATGTCGCACTACGATGCATGAATAGGTCCCCCTGCTGAAAAAAAACAACTCAATCACTGTATCCCCTACCTCTAAGATGAGGAACCATGAAACTAACCTGAATATGGTCCCTTCGGTCCCCAACTTCTCTCTCTCTCAATCAATCCTGCCCTTTGGAGGACACTAACAATGGACTGGCATGAGCCACCTCCCTAGATGTCCAAAACACGTTGACTGATCAGAGAAGTCAATACCCCTCACAAATCTGTGGATCCTCTCGCTCATTGGAATAATGGCCAACGCATGCCTAGACAACATGGCAAAAAACGGCTCGTTGGTTAATACTCTCAACCGCTAAAAACCATCCTGTCTCAGACTCTCAAAACCTCAGCGACTCTCCTCTCTCACGCTCCATGGGATAAAACGGTCTTGGAATGCAATTAGGCAAACTGCTCCAAAGTCACTGGAGGAGATCCAACTGGCAAAACCTCCGAATAAAGTCCTCCATTAGTCTCTCGCTGGTCCACGAAGTTGGGGTACAAGCATATCGAACCCCATGTGACTCAAGCTAATCCAACCAATCTAGAACTCTCGACAGGTAGTTAGAAACTAATGACGCATCCTCGCTCTTTCCACCTTGAAACAGGGTGAGTCCACTTTCGAAATCCCTCAAACCTACGTGCCATCCTCGTCAGAACTACAAACGGTGCAATTTACCCCCAACTGCTTGCGTTATGCAACACATTATGAACTGCGGGGCTGAGGGATCTACTTGTAGTTTCCCCACCGTCTCATGAACAAATGCGGCTTGTTGACCTGCTCTTGGGTCGGAGCCCCCTCTCTAGTACGAGATTAATGTGGTTTGGTAGTCGTACCACCACCTGAGAGAAAAGCCCTATAGACACTTAAACACCTTCAATCGTGTATCCTGAAGCAAGGGTGTGACTACAGGAATGGAGGAACCTGGTGGTCCCCCCATCTCCTGCAATCACTCTGGGGTTCTGTAAGGAACATCTCTAGCGGTTGGAGACCCTTCTCAATGGTGCCGCTCACTGCCAGCCTCTGCTCCTGGCGTACTACTAGCACGACCTCTAGGCTTGAGATCTACCACTACCCTAGTTGGGCCCCTCAAACAAAGTCACTCGGGAAAGAGTTGCATCCCCTCTACCACCGGTAGTAACATTAGTTTTTCGTCCTCTGGTCTCATCTGTCAAAGAGTTACAACACAATTCTTAGTACTAAAGAAGGGGTGACTACGCCAACGATGAAAGAATGAAACAAAAGAAAGTTCCCTAGTAATCTTTTATAGCTCTCAGAGATTAGTACAGACGTCTCCGTACCTATCCTTAGACTCTATGTGAATAGGCTTTCTAAGAGAGCCAAAGCAGAACGGAAGAGCACAGCAGGACCGAAGTTAATAGAGACCTATGAACCTGGGACTATGATACAATTTTGTCACGCACCAAAAAAGAGTGTGTGATGGACACTTGTATTATCCCACAAGACAAGTCATCCTAAAAACACCAATTATTCTAACAAAGTGTGGAAGTAAATGAGTAAATGAAAATCTCAACAACAATTCAAATTCTGAAACCAAGGTAATCTCTAACTCAATTCCCAAAACCGGTTTTTACCTGTGCACCCCAACGACTCTGAATAAAATATTAGAATTGAAATAAAATAGAAGTCTACTAAAATGACGTTGTCGTTCACATAAAAAACAAAAGTCATAAAACGGAGTAGGACAGTTCGCTGAGATGACAAATCAGTTTAATTCCACACACCCCCACAAGAGCCTCGGAAACGAAAAGGAATGACAGGTATAACCAAAGATCCGGACTCCGTAACTATAAAAATTTGTAGAAGCAAGGGGGTGAGTACCAAACCCAGCCATGCGGGGACCCAAAAAGCCCAAACCGCGAAACCAAGTGATACAGGAACAAAAAAACCCGACAGGGAGGGGACGCCGGAACCCGACTTAAAACCGCCACGCGCAGCGATACACCCTGAACTAAGCCGACTCAAACACATACCGCAAGAACCACACGCGAGAAGGTGTACACATTCTCAATAACAATTACAATATTCAACAGTCACAAGCTTCACGAGAAGAAGAAACAATAAAAGATCAGCAAAACACGTTGTTTCAAGTTTCATCAATAATTAAATGTGCAAGGTCATGAGATACAATGTCAAAATATAGGATGCAGTCTTTTCTTAACGATACAGTACACCCTATGTTTTCCCTATCACGTACGGGGCCCAAGGGGACATAATATGTCCCAAGTATCTGTCGCGGCACACGAACGACCCTCGCTTAATTAGAACCTTCACTAGCGCCGATAAGTCCCTCAAAATAAATATTCCATCACGCGCGCGCGATACTACCCTCGAAACGGACATCCTTTACCACACCGTCTCAGATACAATGAATTAATGACATGCTCAAATGAAAATGAGGAGGGAGATAACATTTTGATAACAAGCGCAATTACTACAAGAAGACAACCCCAACAAATAAGCATACAAGTCCCAAGTCATTATCACCAATACACAAGGTTAATACAGAATTTCATACGCTTAACAAGGGTTTGAGAAAATCCACTTGCTCAATAGTAGACCAAATCACTTCGGAACTTCAGGCTTCCCCTGTTGATCAACTTCCAACTCAAAACAATCATTCAATAAGGTCAAAAAAGATTTCAAGACGAAAAATCACGCTACTTTGTTGTCTATTCTAGAATCTAAACTCCCTCCCAAAACTTAACTCGAGTATACCCATCAAGTTCTTAATGTTTCGGTCATTGATATTTCAATTATCAAAATTTCAAGTTCAAGCCTAGGAGGGTCAAGTTTTATTTTTCGTGTCATAAATTTAAAATTCATTAACCTTTACCAATATATTGAAAAGTTTGACTCATAATACGATAATAATAATAATAAGAAAATCTAAATAATAATTATAAAAATTTTACAATTCTGATACCGCTCCACCTAATCAACATACAAGACCAAATTGTATCCCTATAATCCCCTGAATTCTTATGTTTTCTAAGGATTATTTCTAAAAAAGTTAATGATTGGCCAATCATCACTCCCGCATTAATGGAAAAATAATTGGTACAAAGTTAACTGATAAACAAGAAAGGGATCTAACACCTAATCTAATCTACAAACTTACCAAGCAAATGCCTTCCTCTTCCCATGGAAGATAATATGAGCGCCATACATGTATAGAGATGTAGAAATTATTGAAGAAACATGCAGGTTTGAGGCAAGTACCTGAAGGCATTTCGCAAGATGTCGAAACCCTTATTGCGTCTTTTCCCCCTTTTATTCTTATCTCAATTACTTGGTATTAAAAGTGATAAATATTATCACTTATTTTTATTTAAATATAGGCTAAAGGGTATTTATAGGGTCTTAATAAATTATAACTTACCCATAATAAAACTATCGATTAATAACTTAAGTTAAAACACAAATATTAAAAAATTCTAAAAGAGGAGATTTGGGTCATTTAACATTATCCACCACAAAAATAAGTTCATCATTCGACAACATAGAGTGTAAAAGTAATTACCTGGAGGGGAAATCGGGGAAATGTACTTGATCAAAAATCAATTTCAAGAGTCCAAAATACATTTAGTAAAATACTCTGCTTCCAATTTATTAGTGTATTTTTACTTTTTTCAGTTTAAGATACAATTATTTTTTCTTTGAGAGCGAAACATCTTTTTAAGACCATAAAATTGAGAAGAACTTTAATACATTCAACTTATGATTATTAATTTTAAAATTCTTCTTTATTTTTGTAAAAGGAAAATTAGACAAGAGAGAGAGAGAGAGAGTATAGAGCTGACGGGAGATATAATATAGTATATATTAATAAGATATAGATATATAATCGATATTATAGATATATATTAAATACAATTTTTATCTGTCTATCTACCTAACTTAAAACACACCAAAGTAGTATACTTCTATATTTTATATTGTATTATATTTATTTGTGTGTATTATACTATATTATATTAATATAGTAAATAATATAATATACTACCAAAGAGTTATGACTTTTCATATGAGTTGTGACTTTTCTGATATGTTTTTCAATTTCTAAAGGGTTGTGACGTCTTTTTTGATAAGGTGCATTATGTAGTTTTTCACATACTACCCTTTGTTGGCTTTAAAAAGAGAGGTTTCGTCAAATTTTTTAACTACATTTTTTTAAAAAAAATTTTCAGTATTCTGTTGATCTTCTCTTAAAGATCTTATTTAGTTACTTATATATCTATGATGGATTGGATGGAACAATACACACATAATATTACTGCAAATTTAAACTTATAAATGTGGGTTCCTCCATTTTAAACACATTTAAATTTTTTTTTCTTCTTTTTCTTAAAACCTCAGGATTGATTATAGCGTGGGAAGGAAAGTGGAAAATATCAATAGGTTAGTGAAAATAGTATATTCCATAAAACATGAATGGTTAAATAAGCTAATATTGAAAACTTAAAAACATCAAATTAAGTTTATCTGCAATATGTTATGTAAGATATTAGAGTCATATTATATGATAAAGTAAAAGTAGAAACCACTAAAAAGGGGTAGAATATTACGTACAAAATATATTTTGGGGGGGGTAAGTAATAGGACATATATAGTATAAGTGTGTCTCTATGATTTCGAGTAAGGTTGAGAGGGCACTTGTGCATTTTCCCACGATAAAAATAATACACATAGTACCACATAAACAGAAGGCGAGGAGAAATTATATTGAAAAGATTAATTATGAGTGATTAAGAGGGACAATTTTTTATTTTAATAAGCTTTTTAAAGTATATTTTAAAATATTGGCTACACTTGTTTGAATTCACGTGCAATGAACGGGTGCGGTCACAAAACTAGTAAATCAATAAATCTGAGTAATAACTAATTATTAAAATTATAATTAATGAAGACAGTTGTCAAATTTGGGCACTCTCACCTGTCTTCAAGTGTATGTGCACAATCTCTATCCTAATGTTAACTATGTAGTATTATATTTATTTATTTTATTATTTGGGGGGGGGGGGGGGGAGGGGACTAATAAGACATAGTTAAATTTATGTGTGTCTTTGAAATTTTGGTCATATTCCACAGGGGGCGGGTATTTGCGCTTGATCCCTATATTAATTATGAAAACTCTAGGCACATTTATTACCCAATTTATTGCCCATAATCTCTATTATTTGCAAAGAAAGATTTCTCCCTTAAATAGTGATGGGCTTTCTCGATAAGGAGGAGAAAATGGAGAAGAGTAAGGGGAGGGGAAGGAGGAAAGGAAACCGGGGCAGCCAGGGCCGAAATCGCAGGGGGAAACGCCACGGAGGAGGTGGGAGGCGGGCGGAGAGGGGGGAGGGCAGGGAAGCGCGAGATAAACCCACAGTACCACTAAGACTAGCAGTTAGGGAGACCTCTATGGTTCATCACTGGCGCTACTTGCCTTGGGGGTCGTGTACAAATCCCTTTAACTATCTTAATTTGCGTCATTAATAAGACATGAAAAGAGAGTACGGCATTAAAATACTACGTATGGATATACAAAAACATTGCCAAGGGAGATTTTAGTAAATAGAACCAATTTTCATGCTAATTAAGTTAAAACATTACTGAAATAAAAACGTTAGTTTAAAACCACTAAATAAAATCAGAGTTTTAACAATTAGAGAAAGATTCCATAAGTTTACAACCCACACCCCACACAAGCCATGGTACAGTAGATTTTCCAAATGTTATAGTGAACTTTTTTTAAAACTGAAAGGGACTTTGTTTTATTCCAAAAACAGTTAACTCCAAAGCCCCAAACCAAGAGGAAATGAACTCATTTCATATGGAGTTTCTATAAATAAGGTTTATCCTAAGTAAATAGGGAAGAGATATGAAGAAAATTCAAAACACCTACAGCAATACACACCTGACTGATCCCCAAGACGAACCCGGTCGAGGCATACTCCAACCCAGGAGAACAAGCCCCACTCAATGACAAGACAGTAGGAAAGATAGAAGAACATCAAACAACACACAAGACTTCCCTTTCGAAATTTGCCCTACTTAG
>JAKWJA010002298.1:0-21427 GCA_027704765.1 Solanum habrochaites | reverse complement strand
AAAATTAAATTGGACTATAATAATCATGGCCTGAGCCTAGGCACCCGTGAACGCGATACGGATATTAGTACCACAAGTGATTCCAAGCTACTAGCCCTTCT
The DNA here is from genome assembly GCA_027704765.1 of Solanum habrochaites. Taxonomy (NCBI): domain Eukaryota; kingdom Viridiplantae; phylum Streptophyta; class Magnoliopsida; order Solanales; family Solanaceae; genus Solanum; species Solanum habrochaites. Next base: position 21,326 of record JAKWJA010002298.1, on the reverse strand, counting down.
AGCCTGATATCGATGCATAACTATAGTATAATAACTGATGGGCGAAACTAAATTATAAGCTATATATGATTAAGTAGGGTGAATCCATATGTCTAAAATGATATAATATGTAGACTCATCCGACGAGTTAAATCAATGATATGATTAACTCATACACTAAGCTGAACTAGCTATGTCTGAATAAAGCTCTCTAACTGGTATAGAAAGTGTTTCGGGTGACAAAGCCCAGGCTAACATCTTATCAAAACTGAAACTAGATAAATACTATAAGAAACTCATGACTTCTTGTCCTCAGATAATGATGACTCATCATCTGATCTCTGGGCTGAACTTGGAGGTCGGGGATCAAAGTCGAGTGCTACTATGCGTGATGGTCGTGGATGCTGAGAACTAGGGGACTGTAACCTAGCATCTACAAGGGAAAGATGTAGCCGCAGACTTTGTCTAAGCGTGTGTTTGTAAGTGCTACCATCTCAGAACCAATTTTAGAGACGGTTCTTCTTGCGATATGCTCAGTACTTGAATAGTTATGCTGAGGGCATGTGGATTAGTGAGTAAACGCTAAAATATATACATAAACTGAACAAGAGCTGTAAAAGCTAAGTATAATGGATATCATGACATATCAAACGTGAATTCTGAGTCTTAATTTTGATGGCAATGACAAACTTGATAACATGCTAAAAAAGAAAGCTGGAATACTGTACTGGATTATACTGATAAATGATTCAATGAGAGAGTCTGAATGTATGTGGGAGCTACTAATGATGATAATAAAAACCACATGAGCTAAATGTGAGTTCCGATGATACGCCCATCGAGGGACCCAATATACCATGCACCCAAAGTATAAAAGAATTAGTGGCGTGATCACTAAACTTATAGCCCAAAGCGGGACTACACACCTACTGACTAGTAGTTCTGGGAATATAGACACGCTAAACCTCGTCCAACTCGGGTATTAGTTACTCCAGATTGAATTCCATAAATTTACTGATTATGTATGAAGGTTTTTGTAAATACTGGATTAGCTTGAAAACTGTGATACAAACTGGAGAATGCAAAAACATTAAAATTAATCTGGTAAGTATGCATTTATAACCTTGAGCATTGTCTATTGAAGTGTTGCGTAATATCTGACCTAGCATGTGTAATTCACAAACTAAAGAAAATACAAGTAGGGTTTGAAATCATTTCGATAATCTGAGTAAAATAACATGTAATTTGATTTTAAACATATATTTAATTAAATTCACGTTCGTGCTATCAGTTCTAAAAACCCTAGGTTTAATAATGACATCCAGGAATTGAATGAAAACTAGGGACCCAATGGTTTGAAGGAAACAAACTAGGAAAATCCACACAACATGGTGATGAAATCCATAGAAAAAAACTTAAGTTTGGGGGCTGGATTTTGGATTTGTTGGAGCTTGTGCGTTCTTGAAACTATGGTTTATTGAGATTTTTCTCGGCTCTGCTTATATAAATTTTTTAAGTTTTGATTTAATAATTTGAATTAGAAATTTTAGTTATGTTTGTATGCTTTAACTGACTAAAATATGATGATTTAGGGTCAAAAACAACGTATCTTAGAGTTTAACTAATGGAAAAGGTCCGAAACAATAATAAGACCATAGGATAGTGCTGTTAAGACAAATACGAAGGCCAGGACTTACGGTACGTCGCCTACTGTTGACCGGACACCAGTCGGTGGGCATATTCGACAGGCCCTTTACTAAAATGGGCATAAATTTTTTCTCGGACGGCTGATATTAGCAGGTCGATTTTGTGTATGTAAAGCTTCATTCAACTGATCTATTCAGTGGGTAGGTCATAGGACACATAAATTCATTTTGCCTAAGTTATGACATTGAACGTTGACCCAACTACATTTACACTTAACTGTCTGTAAATTTCCCACCTACGATCAGCCTACGGACTGTGCTGTCTCATCCGTAGATCTTGTAAGAGAGTGGGTGAAGGGAGTCTTGATCGACGGATCATGGCACTACGCCATAAGTCGTCGTAGGACCAAGAGTTTTGGGGAGTTTCTGATCCTACGACGGTTTGTGCAAGAATTGGACCGGGGTCAGGGGGAGGCCGTCGATGGTTCACATCGTGATTTGCACTGATAGATGTTTTTTTGAAAAAATGAGTTGGTGTTTTGGCATAGGAGCTGTTACATAATTTATTAGGAGAGCAAACAAGTTTTTTATATAAAATATAAGGCATTGTATGAAACATAAAATAGCGAATTTAGGAGAGAGGCGAGAGACAAATATGGAAAAAAAAAAGATATTGTTGCGATCTTAGTAGTGTATTATGGTTCCATTTTAATAAGAATTATTAAATGGATGTAGACACAACATTTAAAATATTGCACATTTTGTGAATGTCTTTGGAATTGCAATTGTAATTGTGGATGTTAATTAAAGTAAAAGAGGAGAAGAAACAACATATATAATTCTTTGAAATAAAAAACGGAAGAAAAATGAGCATATTTTTTCAACATAAATAAGACTTCAACATAATTAAGACGTACCATATGTTGAAAGTTACTAAAGTTATGTGCCTCACCATGTATAATCTAAGGATTATTAATAAATTTATTTATAAGAACAATTTAAATTTAAAAGTAGAAAATACACAAATCTCTCCTTAATTAGGTGCAAATCTTACTTAGTACTGTAACTATACGGTGGTAAGTACTCTTACATTTTTTTAACGTGGATTAAATACCACTTAAGGGGCCTGACACATGACAAGTGAGTGGTACACTCTTCTAAAAGCCCGCGTGAAACCATGAATAAAAATAACGTAAATTGTAATATCAAACACTATGACTATTTTATTGACAATACAAAAACTAATTAGTTTACAACTTTTCTAGAATGATGTTTTTAAAAAAGTAAAATTTCTTTTTAAAAGTAAAAGGAAATAAATGTGGGTTCAAGTTTATTTCTTTTTTGAAAATTAATGTTTTTTGTTTTTTTCATCTTGTTTGTGTTTCCCGAAATATGTAGTTCCCATTGAAACAATCCGTAACCTTTTCGTACATAGTAGTCATTTTTCCTGCCAAGTGCCCGCTACGCACCATCAACAGGCAGTCAATTAATTTATACACACTACACACCTGAAGTTCATATTATTGAATGTAAGCTTTTCTTGAATTTGAAGTAACCCATTTTAATCTATCAGTTGTGATGACCAAACAAGTGGTTTATCAACTTTCTATACAACCTTTGTTTTTCATTTGAGTTGTTAAGAAAAAAATTACTTACAGTTAATATCATTCTCCAAGGACAAATTTGTTGGAGAGGGAGAGGGAGAGGATTCGACGAAGAAAAAGTAAGTATGCTATTTTTAAACAAAAAATTGATGAACGTTGAAGAAAAATCAACTATTGAAAGTTGGAATGGTCAGGAAAAAAGAAGCTAGTGAGGGTTGAAAATGGTGAAAAAAAAGAAAGATGAGGGGGGGGGGGGGGAAGAGAAGGGGGGGAAGAAGGTGGGGGTTAATTTTAAATTTTAAAATGCATTTTTAATCAATTGATTACTGTAATGATTTTTTTTAAAAAAAAATAAGAAAAAGGCTAAATGAGCAAAAAAATAAATAAATTAAAAATTAATGATGTGGTGCTTAAATGATTGTGATGTAGCAATTACATGGCTATGATGTGGCAGGTGAGAGTGCTATTCTACTCTCAGGGTTGTATTTGATTCACATAAAAAAGGTTAAGGTGTAATGTGTAGTTTAAGTGCTAAAGTAAGTTGTGCTGCCAAGTTTGGGGGGAGGGGGGTTATGTTTTTTTCTATTTAGTTAACTTGAAATAAAAAAAACAATGTCTTAGAGAAGTGTAAATTCCAATTATTGATGATTGTTTTACTAGTTAAATATTGTAAAAAACAACAACCTTAATTTCCTTTCTTATTTAAAATTAAAGTCTTACTTGCAATGAATATTTTGCCGAAATTCAAAAATCAAAAGGATTTTTATAGAAAAACGAGTGTTGTTAAATCCAGTTCATTACCTTGGAAGTTAAAATCTTATTCTCGTATAGGTTTTTTTGGTCATATCTTTGAAGAATCCCAAGTATTTATTTTCCAAAAAAAATGTATCTATGTGTAAAATTGTTGAGGCATTTGGTAAATTTTTTAAAGAAAAAAATTAAGGGTTGTCTATATTGACCATAGTTATAAAGGTAAATCCTCCGCTAAGCACTTTTGGGAACTTGATAAATCAGAATTTTTAGTCTTATATTTTCATGTGTTTTTTATTAAATTGAGTATTTGAATACCCTAAAACCACTCATTATTGTACAAGAAGTTTCTGGGTAAGAACAAGGGAGACTTAGGATGATTTCATCGTTTTTAATCAATAACCTTTGTAAAGTTAAATAGTATGTTCCACAATCCTGTACATTGATTTCTATGCCTTAGATACGGTAATTGTGGCCCTATGGGAGGGTTTGGGTTCATCCAAAGGTGGGAAAAATCGAGTTTATGAGGATCTTTTGTGTTGTAAGATCTTGAGTTCGGTTTTTTAATAAATTAACTTTTCTTAATTTAATTACCGTACTTTCTTATATAACATGAAAACTTATTATCAGTTTTTACAAAAATAAATGATGGCAAAAAGTATGGATTGATGGAAAACTCGTGATTTGGCCTGAGTTTCGGAGTAAGTTATTATCCAAGAATGTTGTAGCTCAGACCTAGGACAAAAAAAGCTTCACAAAAAAGGACCTTGTCAACAGTTTCGTGTTTTATCAACTTCATGAGTAGTTGTTGGCGCCCAAGCCAAGCTAGACTAACCCAGTAGTCACGCTATGTCTTTAATTGAATAATACCTTTAAAATTATTGAGATATTACATGTTAGCTCTTCTGGGCACGAAGTTTGGGAAGATGAACACGTGTTTTAGTTTGTTTAGGATAATATGGCATTTGATTGCGAGGTTGACCTTATGATTGTTTGCTGGATGGTTTTTGTTAGGGGAATCTGGGATGAAGTTGTGAAGTGTGTTGTTTACCATTTAGGTTATATGTGATTAGGAATATTTATTAGTATTAACTGTATCGTATTATTAAGGATATGAGAGGAAGTATAACTAAAAATTAGCGTGTTGTCATTCTTATGCAATAAATTTGTTTATTTGGTTGTATAAAGTGGAATTTTATTCATTGTGATTGTCCATTTGCGCTTCATTGTACCATTGCCTGAATACATACTAATGGATGGTTTTTAATTACTGTATGGTACCATATATCTCATTAATTGTCTCAGGAAATTATATCGGTACAAATTACTTATAGTTTCATCGACAATCCAAGACATAGTAACTGCGATGTTTTAATGGGTTCTATGAGTTAACTAAGTTTATGTTATGACCCCAAAATCAAATAAGGTTAACTATAGCCTCTCATGTGTTTATTTTAAGAGTCAATAACTCATGTATAAGATGTGTCACAGTGCTCTAAAAGGAACTTATATATACTTAAAGAAGTATCTCCTAGGTTTCAAACTAACAATGAACTAAGACGTGCTTGAGATAGAGTACCTCATAGTGTTCTAAATTTTAAGAGAGGAACTAGGTTCCAAGGTAAGAAGAAAGAGGACCTAAAAGTAATTCTTTGCATGAATACCATTATGGGGTGCAATGAGTACATTGCACAACGTATAACCTATGATCACTAAAGAACAACTTGAGATAGGATTGGACTAGAGTTGCCTTTCCTAGTTATAGATGACCATGGTCAAAAGGGATATACTCTAGCAGAAGAAGAAGCACTTCGGTCTTAGTTATGAAAGTGGACTATGCTCAAAGAAGGACCAAGATAGGTACTCGCTAGGTAGGTGATGGGATTGCTACAATGTCTTGCACAAGTATTCTAGCGGTTGATTGGGAGGTAGTTCATTTGATAAAGACAAGAAAAGGGTTATAAGTAATAAACTAAATATTATTTATGAGGGAATTACTATGCTTATGATATTGATGTTATGTTTTTGCTATCATCTCTTATGATTATGTCTATTATTGACTAACCTTTGAGTCATCTTATGTTTTGTATGTTAGTTTTCATACTTGGTACAGTTTGTACTAATGCATACTTTGCCTACATTCTAATACAATGTAGGGTATTGATAAGATTGAGTTGCTTTGAAGGGTAGAGTTTCCAAGGCTTTGTAGAAGTGAAGATTGGTGAGTACGTAATCGAGGACAATACCCTTATGTTCCGTTTATGTCTTTTACATTATTAGGACTTTGGTGGGCGCTTCACAAGACATTGTTATTAGATGTTACATCGATGGTTTGACTTGAGACATAGTTAGAAACTTTCCATGTATGAAATATTTTTAGTATTAAGTTGAAAGAAAGTTTTTGATTCTGCACTAATTTTTTATATTATATATATTATATATATAATTATATATACGATTGATGATGTTAAGGCTTGTATATGACCTCTGAGAGAAGTATGCCAAGTTACGACTAGGGAGTGCTCTCTGATCGTGACAAGCTTGGTATTAGAGCATAAACTTATGAAGTGGTCTTAGGATGTCCCAAAACAATTGTAGTAGAGTCTTATCCATCGGTGTGAGTCGGGACACATCTATGAGTAGTAGGCTATGAGATGCTTACAAAATTTTCACTTCTTCATTCTCTTAGTCGTTCCATAAAGTTTGGCTTTAGTTGGATCTTTCTAATGTTTGCCTATGATTTTATCCAGGTTATGGGTAACACTAGGGCTAATGCTAGAAGGGAAAGAGGTGAAAATAGGGATCAAGAGATTCCTCTCCATGTTCAAGCTCACGTTCATCCCCAAGGAGAACAAGTTCCTCCTCAAGTTCCCAATGACCCTCTAATGGAGAATGTCACTCTAGAGGAGTTTAAAACCTCTATGAACTTGTTTACTCGATCCTTGACGATCTAAGCAAATAGGGAGGTGGTGGCTTTGGCAAACCCTATAGGGTTAGGGAGTTCTTGAGAATGAACCCTACGGAATTTAGTGGCTCTAAGGTTGAAGAGGATTCAAATGGGTTCATAGATGAGGTTTATAAGACTTTTGCTATTATGGGATTAACTTCTAAAGAGAAGGCAAAACTAGCCGCTTACCAATTGAAACATGTAGCTCAAAGGTTGGTATGAACAATGGAAAGATGTACCCTACGAAATTCAACGATTTATGAAAATTTCCAAATTTGATTTTTTATGACTTGCCTTGTTGGAATTGATGTTATCTTGATTATGGTGAATTTGAATTTATAATTTCATGTGTCTCGCTTACTCCCAAGTGGGGGGATAGTGATAGGGGAGTATCTTAAAATGTATATTTTTGTGTTTAGGGTTGAAACGCCCGAGTACGACTCCCCAAGGTCCGCCTTATGGGTACTTGAAGAGGACCCAAAAGGCTGGAAAAACATTGATTGGTGTGTCAAATGATGATTGGCGATCGACGACTAGTAGCTCAATGCACGCCCCATCGATTGGGGGAGTCGCTCCATACTAAGTAGTGGGAGCTTAGCTCTCAGGAAATTGGCCTTTGATCCAAACAATATCCTATAGTACGGCCCGTCGTCCAAACAACACCCCTTAGATGTCGTCCGTCGATTGACACCTGTAATTTTCTGCAGGTGTCTCGCCCAAGGCTAGGACATTTTGGGAAATTTCCCCCTAGGGTTTTAATTAATTCAAGGACAATTATTTTAGGTGTTTTAGGTATTTTAAGTATATTTAATCAATAAAATAGCCATTTAGACCCCAGACATCAAAACAAAAACCTTTTCCTCTCAAAACTCTCTCAAGATCACCATTGAAGAAGAAGAGAAAAAGGAGGCAAATTTTAGGACGAAGTTCATCAAGGTTTAAAGCTTAGATCAAGAATTTGATTAAAGGTATGTGAATCTTATTCATTCATGTATTCTTCCATCCATGGAGTCCTCCTAGTTTCCTCAATTGTGAATCCAAAATATCCCAATCTAGTTAGGGTTGTGATTGTATTATGGGTAAGGCTTGTTGTAATCCAATCAGTGGGTAAGGCATTCATTATTTTTATATGATGTTTTTTTATAGGGTCCTCCTGATAAATTTAAAGTATGGAATATGATGGTAGAGCAATGATGTATTTCGGCCATTAAGAGAAGATTTACATTTCCAGATATGTAATTGAATAAAGGGTGTATTACAATATATGAAAGCTAATAGGATTGTAATGTTTGGATAAATTATGACTTAACCCTAGGCTTGAAATTTGGAGAAAATTGAAAGAGTTGATATCATAATTGGTGTCAAGATTTAGGAACTTGATTGCAAGTTTGGATCAGTGTTGGGGTCTAAGCTAGACATATATTGGTATGACTGTTGATAATTTTGAAATCTTGTTGTAAATATGTACTTGAATAGATTACATTGATTTGGAAGTTTTATGAAAGGGGAGGCACATGTCAAAAAGTGATTGTTCGACTAATAGAGGCAATTGAATTTCTAAACTCTTGTTAAGTGTATGGAATGCATGTATTTCCTTGAGGTATATATTTGGGAGTAATGAGAATTGGCGATGGTTTGATTTGTTGACATTAATTAACTGATGCAAAAAGGGTAATAAAAAGGTAATATGATAAATTATTTGTGTGTGATGTGTTGAGAATGGAGAATGGTTCGAAAGAACCCACACTTATTCTTTATGTAGCGAACCCCATCTAAACCTTACATTTCAATGTAATATCAACAGAAAGTAATGCGAAACTTTAAACTCATTAATAAAAACCAATTCACATCACTTCTAAAATTCACATCTATTATTATCCCCAAAATCTGGACCTTCATCACCAACAAGAACATCTATGATCAAATTCTAAACTAAGAGTATTCTTAAAAGCTACATAGACAAAAGCTAGTCCATGCCTGGAACTGTCAGGTATCAGACATGAGGAAGAAGATCCAGTCCCAACTAGAAGCATTAGCTCACCCTGATAACCCGAGTATGAAGACTGGCTAGAGTTACTGTTGATTCGAAGATGACGGCACGTTTTGCCTGCACTCCACAAATCCAACAAGCGAAAAATCACAGTAGGGGGTCATTACAAACACAAGTACTGAGTAGGTAATCTCGTCCAACCAAAATAGAAAGGCAATATATCTCAGATAACATCATAAAATCAACTATATACCTTACAGTGATCGCACAGTATAAACATCATTTATAATATCACCGATCATATCTATGAGGACTCAAGCCTCCATCCCCTACTCTTTTTGGGAAACATGTTCTTTAGATTGAGTATTAGCATCTTTCAAGATTCATTATCTCTATATTTGCTCTTGTGTCGGTTCTGACACTTCCGATCCCTCCCCTTAGTCTCTATTCCTCTTGTGTCGGTACGTGACACTCGATCCCCTACTATATGTGTCGAAACGTGACACTCCGTCCCCTAAATCTACTGTCGGTTCGTGACAACCCCATCCCCTAAATCTACGTGTCCGGTTCATGACACCCGATCCCCTAAAATCTAGTGTCTGTTCGTGACACCGTCCCCTAAATCTACGCTTTCGGTTTTGTGCAATCCCGTCCCCCTATTCTACTGTTCGGTTCGTCGACACCGCACCCGCCCCACTAATCTCATTTTAATATTTAGTAATCAAGCCTTCTTTTTATATTAGGCATCATCATCTCATTACTTTTTTCATCAGCCTTCTTTTTACAAGGCATCATCATTTAACAAGAGATTAGTTTTTTTAATTCATCGATTTGGGATTCAATACATTCATGCAATGCTTTTTTCGTCATAAACAACCATATCTATAAATCCAATCATGCATACACCACAATTAACATTAGTGAAGACTTTATAATACTACACCAACACATATCAATTCGCTATTAAGAGTTTACTATACGAGTTATTGAATAAAAAACCAACCCACCTCCACCGAAGAAGTCGTGATCAGCCATCAAATTCCTCAAATCCTTGTTGTCTCTCTCTTCGTTGTCACCTGTCCCCTCCTCTCTCTCTTGTCGATTTCCCTCTCTTTCACCTTCCCTTCTCTTTCTGTTCTTTTTTCTTTTCTTATTCAAACCTCCTTTATTTTAACCTACTAATCATATAATTAACGTATAAAGATGGCACTATAACCCACTATTAACTTAAGGTTCTCTTTTAACCCCAAGTCATTAGACTTCTTAGCATTGACCCATCACTTATGATTAAAGCAGGAAATAGTCCAAAATGCCCCTTAAATAATTAACAGAAATCCGACCCAGCCTGGGGATTGCGGCACCTTTGACGGGCCGTGTGCCTGAGAACGGTCCGTCCTTCCGTGCGGCGCAAGGTTCCGAGAACAATTTCCACCAAAGGGTCTGTGACGGTCCCTCACGCCTGTGACGGCCCCGTCTGCCATTCCGTCACGAAGTTCAGATGCGATGAGGAGCGAGCAGGGGAAATAGGCAGGGGGGAGGGGTAAAAAAATTGATGAGAGGATAGATGACCATGTATGAGTTCCTAAGGTGTGGTAAGTTCCATGTTAGGTTGAGTATTTGATATGGGAAGAGTGGGTGAGGGGGTAGATTAGGAGGAGGGCTTGTTGGCTGGTTGTGATATCAGGATGGGGATGTGGGGATTAGGTTGAGGAGGAATGGGTGGACTGGAAGGGGGTGGGGGGTAAGGTGTGACGGGGGTGAACGGTGGGGAAGCTCTCTGTCTCTTTTTCCGTTCCTCCAATTTCAGAATTTCTAATGTTTTGAAAAACGAGACCCCCCCCCTCGACGGTCCCTCGTGCCCATGACGTCCGTCGTCTCAGGCCAGTTTTCCAGAATAAAATCTGCTGCAGTCAAAAACGACTAAACAGGTCCGTTACACAGAAAATGGTCACATCCTTTTTATTTGTGTGAACATGTATTTTTCATATTTTGAGACATGGTTGTGAAAAGCATTATGTGCATTTAGAAATAACGAGAACTTGAAGAGGATGTACCATTTCGAGGGACGTATCGCGCGTCACATGGGTACTATATTTTGAGGAATGTATCACCGTGATGGATACAATATTTTGAGGGACGTATTGCGCGCAATGATGGTTACTATTATCAAGGGTCGTATCGGATGCTACTTGAGGGAGGTATTGCGTGCCACGATGGACTAACAATACATATATCGAGGGTCGTAGTCTCAACCCCTGATAGTGCATGAAAAATATGTCCCCCATGGTCTGACCTGAGAGAATACTGGGTATTCCATTTAGTTCAACATGCATCACTTATTTACATTGCATTGCACTTCTTTATTATTGGTGAACTTAATCTTGCGTGTTGTTGATCTTGTGAGTACCTTTCTGTGGAACTTGTGAGTGATGAGTATTGAGCCTGTTGTTGAAGATATTCAATTGTTCGAATGTTGTTATGGAGGATATGAAACTCTTAGAGTGTTGTTGTTGAAGATATGCAATTGTAAGAGTGTTGTTGTTAAGGGTATGAAATTGTTAGAGTGTGGTTGTTGAGGATATGAAATTGTTAGTGTTGTTAAGGATATGAAATTGTTAGTGTTGTTGTTGAGCGATGTACTTTTAAAATTGTGAACTACTAGGTTGAGTTGATTTTTATGCAGGTTATAGTTGTGGAGGTTTGATTAGGGTGGTAAGGAGTACCCGTATTTCATCCCCTTAGCTTCTGTTTAGAGGTTTACTTGTTGAGTACCATGTGGTTTGGTACTCACCCTTCCCTCTACAATTTTTTATAGGTACTAGCCCGGACCTTTGTCATATATTTTCTTCTTTTTTTCGAGGCTTCATGGAGATTTGTGAGGTAGTTGTTTGTCACCTCACCAGACCTTTACTACTAGAAAACATGCCTGCAACAACAATTATTTAGCAACATTAAATATTTATTGCAATAGATACTCATTTGCAATGGTTATAACCTTTGCAATATACAACTGGAACCGTTGCCATAGTATCTCTATATTGCAACGGTTTTTGAAAATCGTTGCCTTAGGTACTCTATGGCAACGGTTTTCCACCGCATTATTTTTTCTCTCATATTTACCACGGCATTTTACCTCCACTATTTAACTACAACCCACCAATTTTTTTTTAATTTAATTGTAAATTAAAATAACGGTAAATATATCACATAATTAGGTCAATAATGTTTCTTCAACTCCTGTCTCTTTCCTCTAGGTATCGATCTCCTCTCTCATCTCTCTGAAAACAAAAGTTATCACCCTGGCTTTTGCTTTAACACCATTGTTCTTTGATTTTCCCTTGTAGGAATCTGAAACTTTTTGGTCTTCTCTTCATGAGTTTACATTTCTACAATGACAAATGTGTGTTTGTGTTTCCATCTCTTCAAAGTAGAAATTTAATTATGAATCTAGGGTCTTGACAATGGCTTCCCTTACAGTAGTTTTTCTAGAGTTATGTTTATAAAATGTCATCTTGTTGGCGTAGAGAGTGTATTTCGATTTTGGTGAGCTGAGAAAATTTCTCTGGCCAAATGTTTAGATGGAACATTTTAAGTTATGAAGAAGTTTTAGTGTTATGAAGGATTGAGTTTCGATTCTCACTCTGCTGGATTAGTTCTCTCAGTTGAAAAAACTTTTGTTTTCACCGGAGAAAAGATTTTCTAAGAATACATCTTCAATCTGCATGATAGTTCTTATCTAAGTATTTTGCTTTCTAACTCTAAAGTCCATTGTAAGGTTGAGCCTTAATGATTTTGTTTTCTCTCTCTTTCGAGTATATTATTCAAGATCTAAGTTTATACATTTTCTGTCTGAATTTTTTAGTGACAAGACTACAAATGGTCCACAGCCTCAGCTCACTGCTGAAAAGAGGTAATGTTTCTATCTCTTTCTTTTTTTAACTTTGATGTACATCTGTGTATCTGAATCTTTTTCCTTTTCCTGCTTAAAGTAAGTTCTTTCAAATATTGAATAACTACGTTTATTAATGTAATTCGAAGCTACTTTGGAATAATTTGGAATATAAGATCATCTTTTGTTGGAATGTTATAATAAGAACCTAATGGAATCATGTTTTTGCATTTCTTGTTCTAGATGATTCTAAATTCATCTTGAAACATACTTGTTTTTCAGTAGGCATATAAAATTATGAAAATAAATAAAAATGTAACGCTCATTTATACTGGTTCCGCTGGTGTATACATTCATACAAAAAATTATTTTTTGTACCTGTGCTCCATAAGGTACACATTTATTGATTTAAGTTCTTTGTGTATGTTAACGTTGATTTTAATGTTCAATTGGTATGTTCTGGTTTTCTCTTACTAATATCATTCGTTAGGGCTTTCTTCATTTTCAATTAAATCATTTCCATTTGACTATGTCTTTTTTTCAAATTTAAGGTATTTATTTGTAAGATATATGTTGGAAAAGTTCCACTTTATGCTTTTACCTTTACTGGCAAAAAGAAATTTCATGATCATTTTCTTTGTTATATTAAGAGCCTCGCGATCACTAGATCATTCATGATACTTTCTGCCTCAGTGAACTCCATCTCATCCATTACTTTCCCAGTGTTTATTCTTCTTGAAATGAAAATAGAAGTCCTCAACTTATTAACTTAAATTTGCCTAGTTAGCTTAGTTATGCTTATCTTAAATTTAAAAGGTTATAACTAGTAAAATTTTCATGTACTGAGCTATTCGCTGCTTAATGTTTTGCATGTATAGATAGTTTAGAGCATTGGAAAAAATTTTCCTTTCATGTGACTTTCCTATTAGTCTTTTTTTTTCCTGATTCATGTTCTATTTTGTGACCATTGCTGACTTTAGAACTGATTTAGTAGATACTAGTTCTGGTTGAACAGTAACTCATCCTCTCAAAGGGGAGTCGTGCAATGTGTGTTGCTTAGTTTCTTGTGTGAGGTTGTTGTCTTTGACATAATAATATTATGTTTTGTACTTTTATATGAAATTCATTACATCTTGTAAGTGTTTAGATTTGTCAAAGTTGTTTGACTTTGTTGTCATGTCTTATTATCTTTAGATTGAGTTTTTTTATTTTAAATCTTTTTTCTTTTTTTCTCTTTTGACTAATTGAAATTATAGGTAAAATTGGTATTGTTAAGTAGACAACTGGTTGTATATAACAAATAGTTCAAGGAAAACACACATTTCAGTTATGTTGTTCCATAACATAAGATAGATCCACTATTCAAAATCTTCTTTTTTACTGTCTTATCTTGGTATTCTTTTGTGCGTACTCTTCCCTCTCTGGTGTCACTCCATCCCTCCTTCTTATTCAATATTAAATGGATAGTCCGGTAGATAAAAATGGGAGGGGTCTCCGAAGATCCACCAATGATTCTCATCATACTCCCCTCTGTTAGTCGTCCTGACTACTTTCTTGATACACTTATTGAACTATCTTGCAAAGGAGATGACATATTTTGTACTTGCAAAAAGAGTGCTAATTGTAAGTGGCATCAAGTAATGTTGTAAAGGATCACACTGGTTGTTTAGGGTGTTGTACAAGTGTACACCAATGGGTTTTTCACTTGGGAAAGTATTTCCTCCGAGAATATTCAATCATCATAAGGAATGTATCCACATAGCATTAAACAATATTAGATGACTACTTTATCGTATATTTAGACCAGATGTTGCAGGTGATTTGGGGCTTGAGGGAGGAGATCGATATTTTATCGGAGATGCAAATAAATTTTCCCAGTAAATTAATTTGAGGAAAGGTAAACAAGATTTATACCCTGGGTGTAACAGGTCCTCGGGAAACTGAAATTCACCATTCGATTATTCTTTGTGTTCAGATGCATTCATGGTTTGAGTAATGTGACTTTGTAGACTTGTAGACCTGTTAAGAGAGGCATTTCATTGTGCTCATATACCTGAGTCGTTTAAAAAAAATACGATGAAGATTTGAGTCCTGATTAAGAAAAATACATGCATGCGCTAATGATTGCATGTTTTGTGGAAGGAAATATAATTATTCTGTTTGTTTGCTCGTTGATATACTGTGGTTTCACGGTATTATGCATACTTTTCCCCACCTTAAGTTTAGTGTGTCCAAAATCCTTTTTTGTGGCTACTTTTTAGATAAGTTACTCCTTATTTGCAGTAAATCTGCCAAAGATAAATGCGAGGTTTTTGAGCGCAGAAATGGCATAAGAGACCACTACGGAGCTTGTGACGGATCCGTCATGCCTGTGACGGTCCCGTAGTGGCAGCGATAGTGCAGCTGGTGAGGAATTGGGGAAGTCTGACCAAGTGTGGGTTACGGAAACGTGACGGACCGCGTACATGAGGTCCGTCCTGCAGGTTCGTCTTGAACATCAGAGAGGTAGCCCTGTACCTTATTCCAAGAGTTCAAGTGTTTTGGAACAAGACTCTGAAGGCCCGTTGTGTTCGTAACGATCCGTCTACCTACCTCGATGGTAATGACGAGAGCAGCAGAAGAAATTTTGGCAGTAGGGGACGGCGGAGCCATGACGGCCGTCAGGACACGACGTCCCGTCGCAGGTCCGTCGACCCAGCCGCATTTTGACATATTTCCAGCAAATAAGCCTTGTTTATTAGGTTTTTTATTTTCTCTACCTAGTTGAAAAACCTCGTTTTCGAGGTTAGACTCTTTGATCAATTTAGACCTTTGAATATTGTGAGACTACTTCTTGAGTTATTTTTTGTGAGAATCTTCTTGAGAGATTATGTTGTTAGCTTGAGACTTTTTATCTATTGGATTTTTGGTGACTTGTTGGCTGCTTTAATCCAGTGACTTTCGGATTTTACTCTTTCTCATTGAAGTAAGTTACATGAAATTCTTATATCACCTATTTTGAATATTGTAAAGTATACTATGGGTAACGAAACTCCACACTGGTTATGGGGAATCATAGGCTAATAATGAGGTAAAACCTAACTAATAAACAATTCTACGAATAGTGGTCTTGCATGTATTGATAATTCTGTTCGTAGAAGTCTTTTAACGGATGGCAAACCGTTAGAACTCACCTTAATGCTACTCTGCCGGACCAAGGAGGTAGATAGAGGAAAGAATCTCAACATAGATTTAGTGTATATATCTAATCATGCTAGTATTGATGGTACGAGTTTAAGTATTTTCCACGCTGTTAATAACTTAGCTCAAATTCTATACAATGGTTAATATGAGGTAAAGAAGGGTTACGTATAGCTCCAGACGTAGCCGACCAAGGTGCAGAGTGACATTTTCTAGATGCCGGACACGATTTGAGAAATACCTAACTTATCACTTTGGCAGGCAAGATACTAGGAAAGATTGTTTCTAGTTAGACTTATCGAGTTATGAACCTGTGGGGAAAGCAACGGTAAACCTATTACTTTGATTAATTGATGTAAACGTTTCACATTCGAAGCTGTTAGTTGTCTCCTTTATATGTGGGATCTCCTGGCTCTGATGGTCTTTTCTGCTAGTTATTTTCATTTACTTAGAAATAGAACCCCTCTTTTATGTTTTTTTGGCTTTCCAGGAATTCATTTACTGGAACAATAGTAGTGATTAGATGAAGTCGTTCAGTCTAAACTATTTTCCTCATGGGAACGATCCCCCTCACTAGTTGGGTATTTACTTGACACGACGCTTTACTTCTTAGTTAAGAAGTCAGTTTTGAGCGTAGCAATTTTGGCCGCTGCAGGGAAAGTACTTTTAGGTTTAACTTAACTTATTACGCTATTTTTAGTTTGATAGTTTCTAGATTTTACTTTATTCATTGTTTTTGATTCTTGCAAACATCTTCCCCTTGTATGCCAAATACAACGGACGTAGAGGAAGAGAACCCTTCTTTTCCCTACAAAATGAATTAGAGCGTACCTAGCAACATGAATAGAAACTTGGGAATAAATGATAAATGATCCCAACCAGAACATCCCCGTCCGGTGTGTTCCATGGTTAGTTGTTACCCGATGCTCCGGGTGAACACCAAAAAGGGGACAAAATCCCGCTCCACGGCCCCAACATACCTACAGAGGCTATGAGACATAGCAGACTCCGATGGGCCACTTGTCTTGGCCTCCTCTAGCCACCAGGCAACACCTTCGATGGTACTAGTATCCTGATGCAAATTTCACTGCCAGAGGTTTGTTTTCAGGTCTACCTTCTGAGGATCCACATGTCACCTATGTCTAAGGTCCATTAGCAGTGTGTAAAAAGCTGTACATAGGGAGGTCTGACTGGACTTGGATGTAATAGGGCTTAGTGTTTCCTCTCTCACTGACGGGAGAGATGTTATATGGTTCACTTAGCTCCCTTACAACTCAATTTTCACTTGGAACCAACTAAGGATGCTTTCTTGCATGCTACTATCCGTCCTCCAAGAAACTAACCACAGATAGAGTGAACGAGCTTTGTGGCACTACCATGATCAGTCAGTTGTAATTCTTGGGATAGATCACCCTCGTTCTTGAGAAGCGTCCCAAATCACCGTATAGATGATGAGTCCTGAGGAAGTACTTCTATGCGGGGACAAGATGATAATAATAAAGCGGTGTTTTGGACACTATAGGCAGGATGGTTCTTATGGGGAGTGTCCTTAGGGTGAGATTACTGAAAAATTAGAAAAAATCTCCCAGAATAATAATGCTTGGAGTAACTAGGAAGGCTGATACCGAGAGAAATACCTTCGATACAGTCCACTCATACAACCCATGCCACAGATGAGATCGTGAAGAACTGGCTCAGATGAGAACTGAGCTTGGGTTGGTACTAAAACATGTCACTTGGGGTGCAGAAAAGATAAATGCAGTCAACTACTTGTCGAAACCACCGCCACAAAATTATTAGTCTTATTATGAGGAGATTTCTTCGCGGTAAATGAGGCTACGGGGTTTCCCGACCCAGGCCCAAGGCTCTCATCAGGAGAATTGTGCCAGTCAGGAACAGGTCGGAACTATGGTACTCCAACCGTGAGGGTCCTGATGTCGAGAATGGACCTACAACCGCGACAACAACTTCAACAGGGGTAACTACTGGTAATAGAAATGCAGGAATGTGCCCTATGTCCTCCTCAAAACTCGGAAGTTACTCCTAGGGATGGCGGAGGTATATGGCGGCGAGTTGAGGATATGTTGCATAAAATGAATGAGGAGGTTTTCGATGCCATTGATGATGGCAACAAAAAGAGTTGCAGAATTTTAATTTAACGGTATTGGGCAAAAAGTACGATACACATGCAATATCGGTTTAAAACTTGAGTTACAATTGGCCCAATTATCTGCAATTGTGAACAACCCGGCAACCGGGCACTTTTTGTGGCAACCGCCAAATCTGAAAATATGGATATTGTATGGCAATCACTAATCGCGTGGCAAGCAACCATTGACCAACCTATGCCAACTAATGAGAAAAAGGTGGACCAAGATACTGATAATGTGGTACATATATGGTGAAGTATAGGATAACACTTCAAAAGATGCTGCAGTTCTAAAAAGTAACTCCCATGCTAGGCCACCACCCCCTTTCTCAAGAATATTGAAAATGGACCGAGGATGGTAAATATCGGTACTTTTATAACAATTTTCTATCAATGTCGCCTTTGATAGAAGCTTAGAAAATTGCCCGGTTACGCCAAGTTATGCAAATCTGTTCAAAGAACGCTCGGTACTTTTGAGGATATGATAAGAATGTCAGCACTGTAGTGCTCTTGCCACCGATCTCTAGTAACAAAAGAAAAAAGATCCGGGTGCGTTCACTACCTCCTTGTACAATCGGCTATACATTTTCGCGAAACATTATGTGATCTAAGGGCGAAAAATAAATCTCATGCCCCTCTCAATTACAAGAATTGGGTTTTGGGTGACCAAGACCACTGCTATTCGGCTATTCTATACTGTCGAACAAGTGAAAAGGCCTCTAGGGGATATTATTGATGTGGCTAGTAAAAGTGGAGTCATTCATATTCGCGTGGATTTTGTTATTCTTATTTTGAAGTCGATTTTGAAGTGCCTATTGTTTGGAGGCCCATTCTTGCGACAGGTCATAGCCTTTAGTTGTATGGGAGAAGGGCAGATGAAATTTCTGTTTGAATACTGAGGAAGTGACCTTTAACATCTGTAGGTCTAGAGGAAGAGTGGTGAGCTTCCATCGATATTGCCATACCTTACAGTGGTGAGACATCCTGAGATACAAATTAGAAAAATGTCTAGTGGAGAAGCATTAGCGGTAGTGAAATGAATGTCTGGATAGGCGATTGCATTGAAGAGTATGAGTCATTATCGCAGCTCTTGATCCGGGTGGATTTCAGTTTTTTTTAAACCGAAGAAATATGAGTTAGATATGAAGAATCGCGATTAAGTCCTGAACAAAGGCGAGTCCCCACCGCGAAACCATCTATAGAGGAGGCCTCCAAAGTTAAACTAAAAGATCTCCCACCTCACTCAGTATGAATTCTTGGAAATGTGACATCTTTGCCCGGTAAATCATTGCATCAGACCTAATGAACAACAAGTTTGGAGTTTGTGAAGTGCTAAAAGGTCAAAGAGCTATTGGGTGACTATGCTGACATTCTTGGGATCCTCTTGGTATTTGCTCTCATAAAATCAACTCATGCCTAATCATATGCCAAGTACCCTTGAGCACAGAAACGCGTAAATCCCCCTATGCAAAACGGTTGTGAGAAGGAAACATTAAGTGTTGGATGCCGAAATAATCTTCCGATCGTCGATAGTAATTGGGTATGCCCTGTTCAGGTGTACCTAAGAAGGGGAAATGACTATGGGTCCCCAACGGAACAAAAGAACTTGTTCCTATGAGACCGGTTACTGGATGGAGGGTGTTTATGATTACCGGCAAACTAAATTCACTGAACTGAAAAAGCCACGTTCCTATGCCTTCATGGATCAATGTTTTATAGACTGCGAAAAAGGGTGTGGTCGATTGTTTTCTTGATGGATATTTTGGTATAAATCAGATTTCTATTGCAACAGAAGATCAAGAGAAAAACCACTTTTACGTGTCCTTATGGGACACCTTTTGCGTTCGAAAGACAGTTGACGTTTGGGTTGCTGTAATGTTCCGCCACATTTCAGATATTATGATGTCGATATTTTTTGACATTTGAAGATACAGCGAGTTTTTATAGGATGATTTTTCTATGGTTGGTGATTCATTCGGACGGTGTTTGAATAATTTATCGAAGGCCCTTAGAGATGGTGAGACTGCAATTATAGTACTGAATTGGGAAAATGTCATTATCATGTGCAAGAGGTATATGTTTTTGGGTCATCGATTTCAGAAAAGGGCATCGAGGTTGATCGAGCTAAAGTCGATGTATTAGAGAGACTCCCCACGATCTCTGTTAACGGTGTGCAGAGCCGTTCTTTGGCATGCATTTTTTACCTAAGATTCATCAAAACTTTTCAAAAATTGCACATCCTTTGTGGCAAACTGCTGGAGAAAGAGTGTAAATTTTTGTTTTTGATGAATTCTGTCCTTAAAGCATTCAGTGGCAGATAAAAAGAAAAAATTGGTTGTCTGCACCTATCATTATTTATCGCGGGATCATGGAAACAGTCCATTGAGGTGATGTTGCGATGCTAGTGGGGTTGCTCGTTGGTAGTAGTGGTACAAAGAAGAACAAAATCCTCACCCACTTTACTATGCTATTAAAGCCCTAATAAGCTCATAGAACTACACAGGTGACTGAGTCAGAACCCTTGCAGTAGTCTTTGCGTTTTGAGAAATTCCACTCCTATTTGGCTAGCACTAGAGTTATAGTGCATACTGACCACTCAGCATTGAGATATTTGATGACGAAAGGAAGGATGCGAACCTAGTTTGATTCATTTGGTATACTATTGCTAAACAGAAATTTGACTTATGATCGACGTCTAGAAAACAACGCAACTGAACATTCAAGTTTTGCTAATCATTTGTCCCGTCTAGAGGATGAAGCTATGAGAGAGTTGGGGAATATACTTACATTGATGATACTTTCCCCGATGAGCATGTTATTGGCTTCTTCCACAAGACATGATTCAATGGTTCGCAGATTTTGCGAACTATCTTGGCTAGTGATATTGTTCCATCGACTTGTGTCCTTTCATCAAGAAAAAATTTCATGTACGTGGTGTTAGACGTTCTTTTGGGATGACATACTCCTATATAGGTTTTGCCGCGGGCTTCTATTCGAGTTGTGTGCCAGAAATGTGAGATGTTTAGTGGGTTGGAAGCATGCCATGCCTCACACGTGGTGAGACATCACACCGGTATCCGAACGCTCATACGATATTACAAATGTGGTTACTATTGAACTCTTCATCAAGATCTCAGGAGTGTTGCTAAAGCATGTGAGGTGGCATGTCAAGAAAGCAAGGCTCCCTCTCAA